>JAUDYJ010000013.1:1872500-1890000 GCA_030761175.1 Masticophis lateralis | reverse complement strand
AGGAAAGAAAAAAAGCAGGTTAATATTTTATCAACAATAAAAAATCTGGCTTTTTCAGCTGCTCTGCGCCTGGCTGCCCCCTCGTGGGTCACTGCCAGCCGAGCTCCCTTCCAGCAGAGGGGGCTCTTCTCCTCTCCCCTCCTCCCGGGGTAGGGCATTTGCCCTTTCTTGCCCCCCTCCCCTGCTGCTGCTTCGGCGGTGGGTGGGTGGGGGGTTCAGGGGTCTCCAGCCCAAGCAGAGGGGAAGAAAAGGGGGACTTGGAGGGGATTTCTCCCCGCATTCTGGGGGTGGTGGGGTAAGAGAAACATCACTTCCAGCCCCTCTGGGCCTTACTGGCTGGGGATGATGGGAGCCAGAGTCCGGCCATCTGGACAAGTCCCAGGGTTCAAGAAAGGCAGGAGTGCCCTTCTTGTAGTCCAATGGGTTTAAAGAGAGGGGAGGGCAACGCGCTGGGGACAATGGGGACTGTAGTCCAAAGCCCTTAGAAGGGAGCAAGGGGGAGCCTTTTTTGGCCTTGGTGACCCCCTCCCCCACGCCTCGGGGAAAAGAAGAGCAAATCCCGGTGCGACCCCCCCCCAGCCTACCCTAAAACGGGGTAGCTTGCGGGAGGGGGGATGTAGGGGTCACAGAGGACGGTCAGGACCTCCTACCCGGATGGCCTGGAGCCCAGGAGAAATTAAAAAGCGGAACGGGGAGGAACAGGTGAGCCTCGCTCCGCTTCTCCTCCGGGCCAGGAGGAATTTGCAAAGTGACTCCGGAGTAAAGGCGGCGGCGGCGGCTCTTTTCCGTCCCGACGTTTCGTGGTCCAGGAACGCCCCCCCCCTCCCGTCTGGTACAAGGCAGCCGGAGCCTAAGCGGGGTTTCTCGGAGGTAAGTCCCAGGGCCCTGCGGGGGTTCCCGCCGCCCTCCGCTTCAGACGGTTCGGTCCGGGGTAGGCGATTCTCGAATTCCGGCGAGTAAAAACTCAGCTCGTTAGCCAGGCTTCTAAGGGGGTGGGTGGGTAGGACGTGGAATTGAAATGCCGGAAAATTCACTTTCCCCACCCCAGTTCCTTCCTGGAAGTGTCCAGCTTAACTGGGCCACTTTTCCCAGCTCGTGTGGCATAAGAACGTGTGAAAGTGCAAAACTCCTCGCGGGTCATTAAATTGTGGCAGCCCCGCTTCAATTGACAGACAACTTTCGCCTTTAAGAAATCTGAGACCCCCAAAAGCTCCAGCCAGCTTTCTGACGAGGGAGCCAAACACGTATCCCCGTCACCTTAAGCTGGTTTCTCCGTTTCGGCCGGAGCCGGGCCCCTCAATTGGGTTTGACGTTGAAACTCTAGGATTTCCACCCAAATAATGGCTTGAGAAAGTCGCCGAGGCGGAACCGAAAGCCGACACGCTTCTCTTCCTCGAAAGAATCGCGCTTTCCAGCCGACGTGAAGCGGGTAACCCGGAGGACTTTTCACACACGAGGGCGAAGGTCTCGCTTCACAACTGGGTTGCTAAAATCATCACGCATGAATGTGCTCTAAGCAGGCCACGGGCGGGATCAAAGGCCAGAGCGCGTGGACCGTTGTGTTAGGTCTGAAATGACACGAAGTGGACAACTTTTTCTTTCTTTCTTTCTTTCTTTCTTTCTTTCTTTCTTTCTTTCTTTCTTTCTTTCTTTCTTTCTTTCTTTCCTTCTTTCTTTCTTTCCTCTCTCTCTATTTCTTTCTCTTTCTTTCTCCCCCTCTCTTTCTCTCTCTCTCCTTTCTTTCTTTTTCTTTCTCACTCGCTCACTCACTCTCTTTCTTTCTTTTCTTTCTCTCTCTCTCTCCTTCTCTTTCTTTCTCCCCCCCTCTTTTTTTTCTCTCTTTCTCTCCCTCCCTCCCTTCCCCAAAAGAAATGCCACCTTAGCCTCTTGGATGTCGGGTTTGGCAGTCCCCGTTTGTCGCAAAATGCATTAGCCAGGTTCCTAAAACACTGGCAAAGCAGCAGCCCCATCACGTCTGAAAGTGTCACTGGCGACAGGGTCTTTGTGCCATCCTTTGCAACCTTCCAGCTGTACCCCATAAAAGCTTCCGACTCTTCCTTTCTCTCTTTTTCAGAAGTATTTCCTTTCCAAAGAGGACGAGAGAAAAGAATGCCACTCACGGAGGAAATTGATCACCAGGGGCCAAACAGTTCCATCCCCACAACACACGGACCCGTAAACTGGCTCGCCGTCTTTTAGCCTAACATCCTCACATTCCCTGGGTCCTGCGAACGCACAAAACCTGGATGCCCATTAGGATGCCCAGAGACGTTGCGCCCACAGACAGGACTTAGCTACCTTCCTCACAACATCCCTGAAAGGTAGACCAGTCAAATGCTGGGAGGAAGAAACTCAGAGACTAGCAATGGGCCTAAGGCCGAGGGAACATCCTTTCGGCTCCAATAAGATTCCTTATTGGGGGGGGGGGGGGGAGATCCTTTAGGTCAGAAGTCCCGAACCCCTGGGCCGCGCACCCCTACCAGGCCGCGGCTTGTTCGGGACTGGGCCGCCAAGCCCTAAAGATTGGGGGCCGCTCCTTTAGGTGAATTTTGGATAGTCCGGTTTTTCTTTTTCTTTTTCTTTTGTTCTTTTCTTTTCTTTTCTTTTCTTTTCTTTTTTTTTTTTGGGTGGGCACGGACGGTGCCAGCTCTCCTGCGCTAAATCATCTTAACAATAACGTGTCTTTTTCCGGGCTGAACTTCGGCGCTTTCTTTTCTGATCGCCAAGAAGGGACTCCACCCGGCCTAGATCCCCTCCCCCCCTCAAGCGGGTGTCTGGGTGGGGTATGTGTGCCAAGGCAGCCCCCTCCCCTCCCCTCCCCTCCCCCGCTCGCCCCGCTTTGTTTGGTGTCTGTAACCTGCACTCGGAAGGGTTAAGCATCCTTTGTTCGCCTTAACTTTTAATCCGTGCCGGAGTCGCCAACTCACGTTGTTCGGATCTGCTCGGGAGAAAGCGTTAACTATTATCTGCTTCTAGTTTGACCATCTGCTGTTGTAGAAAATTCAAAACCCCAGAGATCTACTTATATCCACATCGTAAACGAGAAAAGATGTTTTAATTAAGGGAAATCAGGTTAACTTAGCTCTAATTTACAAGCCGCCTGTCTAATGAATTGTCCGCGCCGATACCTCTTTGTAGGAAGTAAATCTGGGGATCGCTTTTTTCACTCTCTCTCTCTTTCTCTCTCCTCGGCAGTTCAGACACTAATTAAGTAACCAAGATTTTTTAGTAGCAACCCGACTTTTCCCTTCTAATAGTTTTTTTTTTTACCTAAAGCCAAGATGGTCACTGCTTATACAAATTGCCAATTAAATTTGATTGATATAATGAAATTGGATTTTATTTTCACTTACCTTATCCCACACACTGTGATTCTGTTTGCAAGGGCGTCTATCCAGGAAATGTGTTTGTGTGTGTGTGTAAACTCTCCCCCCACCCTCCGCCCCCCAAGTATTTTCTACTTTGGCCTCGGACAGAAAGTTACTAGCCAAAGTTTTTTTCCCCTCCCCTTCTCTCTCTCGCTCTCTTTCTGCAGAGCTCGTGTTTGTGCAAATAAATCTATTTCGCTCGCTCGCCCCCGCCGCCCCCCGATTCTGAAGGGATGTTTCTTCTCAAAAGCGAGGGGGAAGCGGGGGGAAATACTGTTTTGAAGTTGAAAGCGCAAAGAAAAAAAAAGAAGAATAAAAATAAAGAGGCGAGATCAGAGGGAGCCACTTTGGAAAGAACATTAACAGTTTCCAAAATCTATATCGCTGCTTAATTAAATATGTTATCCTGTTTATAGGATCTGTGGCTAATTATTTAGAGTCATTTAATCTACTCAATTTGCACGTTAATTAAACAGCATCGAGTGGAGCATGGGGGGGGGAGAGAGAGAGCGAGAGAGCTGGCAGGCGGGAGTTGCCTTGGCTTTACAGGGGTGCAGCGCCGCCTAGAGGCTGCTCGCCCGCACTGCAGCTCCAAAATACGTCAAATTAGTTAAAACTTTGCCCTAGTCACCAGAAGAAAGGAGTCGTAGGTTATTTCTGAAATTCACTGATGAATTGAATTGGAAAAAATGACTAAGGCCAGGAAAGGGCACATATTAAGAAAGGCAACATGGCAGCTTCCACCATGGGACTGAAGGCGAACTCTTGTGCATTGTGGCTGCCATCTTGACTTTTGACACATACACACGCTCTCTCTCATCTGTCCATCTATCCTTCCATTCTTCCACCCATCCATCCATCTGTCCATCCATCCACTCATCTGTCCATCCTTCCATCCTTCCATTCCTCCATTCACAGACTGGGTTTCTAACAACACTAAATGTCCAGATGCAAACCACATGAAGGCAGACCAAATACATATATTTATATATATTTATTTATACATTTATATGTTGCTGATAAAGAAATGAAGGGAGACTAGTGTAGATCTATTTCAGGCTTGTGCTGTTCAGCCTTGGGTCATCTCAAATGCTCCTTTGCAGCTTTGGGGCCCAGAGTGCTCAGCCTTTCTTAATCAGATGCTCCTGCAGGGTTGGACCTCAGCTCCCATAATTCCCGATCAACCTGTAGATGTCTGCTGGCAGTAGAGCTCAAAGGGCGGCTGATGAAGGGATGGCAGAGAGGGTGGGCGGGAAGAAAAAAATACCCCAAGAAAGGAGCATTGACAGTTGGATGGCTGCCATCTTGATTATTTTTTTTAATGTGGACACCCCTTCTATAGGAGAGGAAAGAGAAGGGTCAGCGTTGGCCATGAGTGAGGTCAGACATGGTGACCCTAGCAGAATGCCATTTCTGTCCCATCACCCTTTGCAAAGCAGTCCTGGATTGCTTATGGCAGAGGCTTCGTCTCTTAAGGGCCCAGCAGAAATTATACTACCTAATGTCAGACTCCAAGTAACGCACCCATCATAAATCGAACTCCGAGGCATTGCTTCTCCTCAAAGAACAAACTTATTTAGCTACATCATCTTGGCGCTACTGGTGAAAAGCCAGTACTAAAGTTCCTGGGCTTTTCACCCCAATATAACTTTCAGTTTTCTCAAGTTTCCAAAACAATCACTTACATTGTCCAACCAAGATGAGAGCTGGTTGCTTGGCAACTTCTCTCCTCCTCTTCCTCCTTCAGTCAAAGCCATGTCAAACTGAATTAACATTAGAACACCCCAGGATACAAACAATCCCACACCCACTTAAAATTCAGGCTTGACAGACTGCCCCCCCTCAACAGCAGGAACATCCTTTCTCAGGAAACAACTGAATGAAAAACTGCTGGTGACCTTCTACCAGTATTTTAACTTACTGCACCTGTGTATGGTTTGCCCATTGCACAGTGGCAGATAGGACAGCACTCCAGAGGGTCAACGTCATTGCCCAGAGGATCATGGGTTGCTCTCTCTCCTCTTTGGAAGAGTTTTATAGCTCCCACTGCCTTAAGAAAGTTCAAAACATTCTTAAAGAATGTTAAACAACAATGTTCTTTCTGCGCCAACTCAGAAAGCTCAAACTGTCCAAGGAGCTGCTGATCCAGTTCTACAGAGGAATTATGGAGTCTGTCATCTGCACCTCCATAACTGTCTGGTTTGGCTCTGCAACCCAACAAGTCGGACAGAGACTTCAGAGGATCATTAGAACTGCAGAAAAAAACATGGCTACCAACCTGCCTTCAATTGAGGACCTGTATATGGCACGAGTCAAAAAGAGGGCTGGGAAAATATCTACAGACCCCTTGCATCCTGGACATAAACTCCTACCTTCAAAACGAGGCTATAGAGAACTGCACACTAGAACAACCAGACACAAGAACAGTTTTTTCCCCAAATGCCATCACTCTTCTAAACAAATAATTCCCTCAATGCTGTCAAACTATTCACTAAGTCTGCACTACTATTAATCTTGAAAGAGCCTTGGTG
Organism: Masticophis lateralis; assembly: GCA_030761175.1. NCBI lineage: Eukaryota > Metazoa > Chordata > Lepidosauria > Squamata > Colubridae > Masticophis > Masticophis lateralis. The sequence goes on along the minus strand of JAUDYJ010000013.1, from coordinate 1,884,101 downwards.
GTGCAGCAGACAAAAGTGCTGTTAAGTAAAATCAGCTACCTGCAATTACTGCAAGTTCAAATCTCACCAGGCTCAAGGTTGACTTAACCTTCCATCCTTCTGAGGTAGGTAAAATGAGGACCCGGATTGTGGGGGCAATAAGCTGACTTTGTATAAAAAAGAACACCACATAGGGGGGCCCAAAAGCCCTACTAAGCAGATATATACAAAAGTATGAAGGCTATTGCTTAACGCATTGTAAGCCATCCTGAGTCTCTGGAGAAGGGCAGCATATAAATCGAACCAAATAATAAATAAATAAATACATCTTCTCATCGTTCCCACCACCCATCTCCTTCCACTTACGACTGTATGACTGTAATTTTGTTGCTTGTATCCTTACCATTTATATTGACTGTTTCCTAATACGATTTGATTGCTTATTTGTTCCCTAGGACTATCATTAAGTGTTGTACCTTATGATTCTTGTGAACATATCTTTTATGTACACTGAGAGCATATGCACCAAACATAAATTCCTTGTGTGTCCAATCACACTTGGCCACTAAAAAATTCTATTCTATTCTATTCTATTCTATTCTATTCTATTCTATTCTATTCTATTCTATTCTATTCTATTCTACTCTACTCTACTCTACTCTACTCTACTCTACTCTACTCTACTCTACTCTACTCTACTCTATTCTATTCTATTCTATTCTATTCTATTCTATTCTAAAGATCCATCACATCCTAGGCATCCTTTTTTTGAACTATTACCATCTGGCAGATGGTACAGGACAATAGAAACAAGGACAAACAGGCTGAAAAACTGCTTCTATCCCAGGGCAGTAACTAGATTGAATTCTACTGTATAGTACAATACTAATGCAACATCAGGGGTTTTCCATTCAGTTGTATGGAACGTGAAGGATAGGTAATTGTGTTTTTATTTTTATAGTTATAATGTACACTGAATTTAATTTCGTTGTATGAGGTGCAATGACAATAAAGTAAGCTGAACTGAACTAAATGAAAGTGTGTCCCATGTATGTCTACCTTTGGCTAGATGGTTACACCTGGAGCTACGACTCTGACACCCACAGCTGAACCGGGGAGGGGTGTGTGTTAGAGGACAACCACCAAAACCTGGTCAACCCCCTGAAAGTGACCCCCCCACCCCCAGTACAGAACCTCAACAGACCAAGGCCTAGCAGAGCTAAACCTTTGGGTAGATCCCTGGGTCAACTGAAGTTTTGCAAGGCAGGGAATCAACTACTGTAGGAGGGAATTGCCCCTGACTCCTTCGCCTTCTCTTCCTCCCTCTCCCCCTGATGCTGCTTCCCTCTCTATTGTAGGCTGGAGGGGGTGGGTCTCCCTGCTCTGACCCCCACCTGCCCAGCAAATTCTGTTTTGCTTTGATGGCAGAGCTCATGTTCGGGGGCGTTAAAAGCCTGTCCACCTCCCAGCCTGATTAACTGATAAATGATAAAGCTGCCTGTTTCCAGGGCCTCCTAATTGTTTTTCCCCCCACCTCCCACGCCCCCTTCCCTTTCACTTCCTTTCTTCCTTTCTCTTTCTCTCTCTTTCTCTCTCCTGCCCCCCACCCCTCCAGCCCCCGTGCTCCTCTATCGTTCCCATCTGCCTCCCCTATTCTGCTTTTGTCTTCCAGTTCTCTATTGACACTTCTTCCTTGTCTCTCCCCCAGGACCGCCCCCCCTTCCCGCCCTGCCCGATGCTGCAACCCGCCTCCCCCCTTCACCTTCTGCCCCATTAACCCATCGGCACGAGTGCACAAAGGGTGGGGCAACCTGCTCGTGTGGCCTTGATTGAATCCTATTGTTCCTCCCGGCGGTCCCTTTCAGCCGGGGTGTGTGGGGGGGCAGGCGGGGAGGGGGTCAGGGGCCTTCTACACCCTCAGCGCTGAGTTTATACAGATTATACAGATCAACAGTCAGAAGGGACCTTGCAGGTCATCTAGTCCAACCCCAAGCAGGGGATCCTACACCTGGGATGGCGAATCTATGGCACATGGGCCACAGGTGGCACGTGGAGTTATATCTGTGGGCACCAGAGCATTGCCCTAGCTTAGCTCCAGCGCACATGCATGCGTCGGCCAGCTGATTTTCAGGCATTCTGGGCCCACCAGAAGTTGGGAAATGAGCTGTTTCCTGCCTCCGGATGGCCTGGGAGTGATGGGTGGGGAAGGCCGTTTTTGCCCTCCCCAGACTCCTAGAAAGCTTCTGGAGCCTGGGGAAAGTGAAAAGTGGGCCTACCTGGTCCACTGTGCCATCGTGTGCAAACTGCATCTGGACCTGATCTGTAATAAAATGAGGAGCCTGGGGATCAATTAAAGGGATCAATTAAAACAGGAGAGAGAGAGAGAGAGAGAGAGGATATGCAAAACCGATCAATGACCGATCATAAGGATCAGCCCTCCCTACTGAAGAGTTGTTTTTATTTGGGAGTTTGGGGTAGAGATGGAAAATGAAAAAAAAACCATCCCTTTTTTCCAGTTTGGAATTTCAGATTTTATATTCAGGAATGGGTCAGAATCCTTCCAGAAAAAGCAAAGAAGGAGAAGAAGGGGAAGGGGAAAGGGAAGGGGAAGGGGAAGGAGAAGAAAAGAAGAAGAAGAAGAAGAAGAAGAAGAAGAAGAAGAGGAAGAGGAAGAGGAAGAGGAAGAGGAAGAAGAAGAAGAGGAGGAGGAGGAGGAGGAGGAGGAGGAGGAAGAAGAAGAAGAAGAAGAAGAAGAAGAAGAAGAAGAAGAAGAAGAAGAAGAAGAAGAAGAAGAAGAAGAAGAAGAAGAAGAAGAAGAATTTAGATGCATCAAAGGCAGACCCGTCTCCACTTCAAGAAGGACCTGGTGGGAATCTCTCTAGAAAGGAAAATGACAGAATCTGTGCTTTTAGAACCTACTTATCCAGCTTCTGCACCCCCTACTACAACCCCTCCTCCCCCTTTGCTAATCCAGCACCTTAATACAGGCCAAAGTCGGCTGCTGAATCTCTTCTTCTTCTTTCACCCAAAACCTCTTGACTTTGCTGGCCCTTGCGCTGAAATCTAAAATTATTCCCCCGGATCTAAGAAGTAAATAAGAAAAGGGAAGGGAAGGGAAGGGAAGGGAAGCTTGGGGTGGGAGGGAAGGAAGAAAGAGATTTAATTCTGCTTATCACAATTGGGGAAACATCTCTTGAATTCCAAATTTAAGTCCGGGCGAAGAGAAGAGAGAGGGAGGGGGGAAGAGAGAGAAAGAGAGAGAGAGGGAAGGAGGGAGGGAAGGGTGGAGGGAAACCAAGCCGTGTTCCCAAAGAAGCCCCCATCAAGGAGAAATCAGAGCTTTTAAAGAAGGGATTAAGAAAAGTGGTCACTTTTGACTCAGTAGGGAAAGGGAGAGAGAAAAAAAATCTTTCTCTGACAGTTAATGAAAGCTCGGATGATATAAGTATCTTCTGATTCACAATAGCAATTAATATGGTAATATTCCCCCATTAAAGTTGCTAACGCGAAGATGGAAGGAGCAACTTGGATAAAACATTTAATGGGGGGCCCTGCCGAGGCCAACCGGGTGGCTTTGCCAGCCATCAGGTAACGATGTCAAAAGGAAGACGTGACAGGAAGGGATGGGGAGGGGGCTGCAAGGAAGACCCCCCTCCTCTACTTAAGTACCATATTCGGCCGACTTTTTCAAGGGTGGGGGGGAGGGAAAAAAGGCACTTCTGCAAACCCCTTGCTGATTTTAGACCTGGTGTCCTTTTTCTGCAGATTTATTCCAGTCTCTTGTTTTGCTTTTTTGCTACTTTTTAAAAAAAAGTTCTTTTAATAGGAGAGTAACTCATCAACGGTGAAATTAAAACGATCTAATTGCAGTGGGGCATACGATCAGAAGAAAAACATGGAAGGTTGATTTTTTTAAAAAAAGTGGGAATTGATCATAAATTAGCTACTATTTGCAACTAGGGAAGAGTGAGAATTCATAAAATGCAGAGCTGCCCCAAGAATCCAGGTGTCAGAAGTAGGAGCTGACAAAGCTTCTGGGTTTCTGAAGCTTATGTGATGTGAAGAACATATGAAGATCAGCCTTGTTTTGCTGGATCAAACGCCTGGCCCATCTGTTCCAGTAGACTCCCTTCAAAGTGGCCTCACCAACCGTTCAACGAAGTCCACCAGTCCTTCTGCAAATGGCTTTCAAGGCAGAAGATCTACCATCAAGGCTGAGATGGCTGATCCCAGGATTTCTATAAATTGGTTCAACCCTTTCTTTTGAAACCAGTCAAGCTGGTAGCCAGCACCATTGAGAATCACTAGTAGGCCAACCAACTTCCAAGGAAGCACACCAGTCCTTCAGTAGATGACCTTCAGAGACAGGCCATCAAGGCTAAGAATGGTCAATCCCCAGGGCTTCCATGAATTGGTCCATCCTTTTTTTTTAAGCCAATCAAGCTGGTGGCCACCAGCATCGAGAATCAGTAGTTCAGTTGTCCCTTCTCCCAGTGGCCAACCAATTGCCCAAGCAGTCCCTCAGTAAATGGCCTTCATAGAGGTCATCCCCGTGCCCATCAAGACTAAAGTCCATTGATCTCCAGGACTTCATAAATTGCTCCAACATTTCTTAGGATCTGATATCTTTGAAAGGTGGAAACTGCTTTTCCTTGTCCACTTTCTCCACAACCACGCATGATTTGACACACACTTGTATACAATGTTGTAGCCAGATCTCCCAATTATGTCCATAATGTGCCAACTGATTGACCTCATTGCTTGTATAATCTGGGCATAGGGTTACTGGGGAGTAGGGTTCTGCTGTCCACCATGGCTGGAGCAACTTTTACATAGCTTTATCAGAACATCAAGTGCCCAGCTCTTGATGTCGGATCATGCCTGAATCTTGAAGCTTTTTGGTAGGTCCTTCTCACACATTTTTGTCATTTTTTCTCTTGACTTCCTTGGTTTTTCTTTGCATTCTTTTCTGGACAACGAACACATTTTCAAACAAAATAACAAGCTGGGGTTTTTACCCTTCCTTTTTTTATTTTCAAGCGAAGGGAAGGCTGGATCTCACGGCTGGTGTTTTGCTTCATCAGCTTCCTATTTATTTCTATTGTTTTGAACATGTTCTGTATTAATTGGTCAGATGCTATCTTGCTTATTATATTGCAATGTCTTTTTAGGTTGTTTTCTCTTTGATATCGTGAGCCATTCAGTGTCAATGGTGCTGAAATCAAATCAGATCGAAATAAACAAATAGAAAATAAAAACAAATGTCAGGTAAGGAGAGGTATGAGCAGGTGTTTATGCCTCCCAACGGATTAAGCATCCTATGCAACTAGCCTTAATTCCTGGACCAGCTGCCCAAGGTCACAAGGAGAGCTGAGTGTAGGCCAGCAGGACAGAACCCTGGACAGCTCCCAATGGAAGTTGAGCAGAGTCTTCTCAACAATTGCACCACTTCAAGCCCAGAGCCGGCAGAACCTTGAAAATAGGTTTCAGGAAACTCTTTTGAGTTTCTAGTGGCATAGAAGGGCACATTTCCTTCCCTGGCATTCACAACATGATCCACTGAGATCATAATTGATGAAGAGGGTTTGCTCCATCTTGTCGATTGTACCAGGCAATTGTACCAGGAGGAGGAGGAGGATGTAGGGTCCTTGGCTGATCTTGGCTGTTTTCTTGCAGATGTCTCATGACCCAACTAGGGAACATCATCAATGCTAGAAAGGAGTGAGGTTTACTCTCAGTTTATATTCTAGTGGCTTGCCCTGGGCTGATCCTAGAGGTTCTTTGATTGGGCTGTTTACTGTTGGCCTGTTTAGCAGTTGGTAATTTGGCACTTTATTTTTATATAATGTTCTGGTGCTCCAAATGGCATCATTGGCAGAGACAAACCATAGCTAAGCATTCTTATCCCAATTTCCCCTGTCTCTGGCTTCCTCTAGAGATTTCTATCGTGCAGCCATGTAGCCTCATCTTAACCGGTCTTACAGGATCACACCTTTGGTTCGTTCTCACCTCCAATTCTTCCAGCTCGTAATTTTTGGATATAAAAAGCAGTTATCATGGATGGGCTTAGGTGAATTAAAGCCAGGAAGTTTTTGTAGCCTTTACCCTTTAAACTCCCCCTCTGGAGGGTATCAGGAGGCTTAATTCATTCATATGTGGATAGAGCTTTGAAATACTACAAGAGGCCAAAGTGTTATTATTGTCTCTGAAGAGCCTCTCGGTGCTCCGTGTTGCTGTAGGAGTCCATTAGCTCGGTTAGGCACACGGAAGGTTGGCCTTGCACCCAAATGTGCGTTTTTATTGATAAACATCCTTCTCCAGTAATTAAACTGGGGGAGGAGGAGGAAAAGGGGGTTAGGTCTCTGGGTAGATCATCTGCAAAGGTGAAGCTGCATCATAGTTAGATTTTATCAAGGCCTCGACAATCTTTTTCCTGGAGCCTTCTCGATTTCAAAAGAAATAGAATTTCTCATATCTGAGCAACGGCAGGAGGCAACGTCACCAGAGTTAAAAATCACAGCCCTGGATATCCTTGGACTTTTCTGGGCCCTGCAAGCGGGCAATTCCAGGACTTGCAATGCCGGCCATTGAGGAGGTATCCGACTTATACCTGTATCCAGGTACAGGAATAAACCTCAACTCTCCAAAAAAATCACTTGGTATTCAGGACCTTGCTTAGAGGAAAAATTCACAAACTCAATGCAACTAGATAAGCTGTTGCATTAGAGTCAAAAAAAGAAGAGGAGGAAGCATAGATTTGCCTCTTGTAGGACATCTATGGTAAGCTCTACATCTTTGTCTGCTCCAGGAGTTAAAACCTGGATCTTCTCCTCCAGGTTTTCTGGGTGATGTAGTCATTCTCTTCCTGGCTTTGAGGTTGGGAGACATCTGCCTGATGTTTACATAGTGGTTGTGTCTAGACTGAGAAGCATTGGTTATTATCTTCTTAGCTTTGACAGGAGGAGCAGGAGCAGGAGCAGGAGGAGGAGGAGGAGGAGGAGGAGGAGGAGGAGGAGGAGGAGGAGGAGGAGACACTTCCTCTGTGCCTCCAGTCCAACCAAAGAGCGAGACCCCTATCCCAGGGCAGATGTTCCTAGCCCCAATATTAGGATCTCAACCTGGGTCCTGAGAGCCTGAAGCCCAGGGGTCAACATTTGGTGAAAAGAACAACCTGTATCCAAAGCCTTCGGCTGGAGGAGTCTGAAGCTTTTGGTGTTCCTTGGTGGAAGACCAATAATGGGGCTCTGTGACCTCACCCCGAATGTGGCTAGGCGGTGATTTTTCCCTGGGAAAGATCCAGGGTGCAAGAAGTGACTTCATTTATTCCTTCCTCAGCGCTGGTGTGTGTGTGCGTTCGGGGGGTATGGGGGGAAGCCCCCCAATTAGAGCTCTTGTCCCAGAGCCATAGATCAATTAAAGTTGTCGACATGTTGGCATCTCCCTTCTCAAAGATCCCAGTGAGATTTCCGAGGATCTGCCAACTGCTCCGAGCGAACATGGCACCACGCAAGAGCCTGAGGAATGTTTTAATATTTAATTGCATAATTGCCTTTGAATTGCTAAGCAGCTTTCTCCAACATTTGGGGGAGGGGGAGGGAGGCACTTTCTGGAAAGGGTCTGAAAGCCTCCTTAGGAGAAGGCTAAATGTCAGCCATACAGGTAATCCTCGACTTACAACAGTTCACTTAGTGACCGTTCAAAGCTACGACGCCAACGGAAGAAAAGCGACTCAGGACCAGTTTTCACACTTACGACCATTGCCATAGGCTCACGGTCATGTGATTTACATTCGGGTGCTTGACAAAGGACTCGCATTTATGACAGTGGCAGTGTTCCTGACAAGCGAAGTCCACAGGGATGTCAGATTCGCTTAACAACCGGGCTACTCATTTAAGGACTGTGGTGAATCACTTAAACAATCATGGCGCGAAATGTCGCGAAATGGGGCAAAACTCACTGAACAAATTTCTCATTTAACAATATAAATTTTGGGCTCGGTTGTGGTTGTTAAGTTGAGGTCCACCTATATATTAAAGCAGTGTTTCTAAACCTTGGAAGCTTGAAGATGGGTGGACTTCAACTTCCAGAATCCCCCACATGGGACTACATTATGCAACAGTTTGTAAAATGGGTTCACTTAGCAACTGTGGTTTTACTTAAGGACCACTGCAAGAAAGGTCATAAAATCAGGTCAACCATATGGGTGACCTGATTTATGATTATCGTGACTGGAAGGGAGGGAGGGAGGGAGGAAAAGGAGGGAGGGAGGGAGAAAGAGAAGGGAAGGAATGGGAGGAAGGGAGAGAGGAAGGAAGGGGAGGGAGGGAGAAAGAAAGGAAGAAAGGAAGAAAGGAAGCAGAGGGAGGGAGGGAAAAAAGGAGAGGAAGGGAAGGGAAGGGAGGAAGGAAGCAAGGAAGGGGGGAGGGAGAAAAAGGAGGGGAAGGGAAGGGAAGAAGGAAGGAAGGAAGGAAGGGGAGGGGGAAAAAGAAGGGGAAGGGAAGGGAAGGGAAGGGAGGGGAGGGGAGGAAGGAAGGAAGGAAGGAAGGAAGGAAGGAAGGAAGGAAGGAAGGAAGGAAGGAAGGAGACAAAACAGATCCTCTCCAGCCACTAACATCCAGATAAGCAGCGATTAACCCCAGACAAACAATCAACCAGAAAGCAATTCCCTAATCAAGGAACTACCAAGGAGAAAACCACATTCTCATGAACACTGACGGAGCAAGTTATGGCATATGAACAGGGAGCAGCAAACTCCATTGTGTACGGTCGCATACACCTACGCAGTAGGCACACTCAAGTGTTGCTCCTCAGCATTCCAGGATCGTGGAGACCCAACGGCCGAGTTGGAAACCCCTAACCAGTTATCTCTTAAACCACTGTGCGTGTCCATCTAGGCTTCTCTGCATCCCGAGGACACCTGGTTCGTGTGATTCCATTTTGTCACGTCTTCTATTTATTACATCCAGGGCCTGCAGCAAATTGCTTGACAATTCTGAGCATTAAATATAATTTGTCCGTTCTCCAGGCCGCCTTTGCCATTATGAATTTTTTATCTGGCCCCCGCTCTTCAAATTATCGGCCATCAGCAAAAGTTTACTGTTGTTGCTAAAATATCAATTTGGCACGAGACTTCCAATCCAACACCGTAATTGCAAAGTTACATTTTATGATTACAGGGGGACATTGGTTAATAGGCAGGAGAACCGCAAGCTTGGAGATTAGGGAGGTGGTTGCTACCCTCTGCTGGTAGGAGTTTGCCCCTGGTTTTGACCGACAAATTCTTGCAGAAAATTGGACCGTTTTATCATAGAAAATAGAATAGCAGTTGGAAGGGTCCTTGGAGGTCTTCTAGTCCAACCCCCTGCTAAGCAGGAGATCCGATACGTATCATTTCAGACAAGTGGCTGTCCACTCTCTTCTTTTTATAAAAGTTTTTAATTTTTTTTTTAGACAAACGAACAATACATCCTTAATCATTCGGTGCTTCATCTGAGTGCATATTTTGTGTCTTCTACTCCCTCCTCCATCATTTTCATATTATATTTCTATCATACCTTTATATTTTCATTTAGATTGTTACATCATTCTTCTCAAATTTCTTATGTATATATTAATTCATGAATTATCTAAATTTATATATATATCTCTTCTCTAACCATTGATATAATTTCCCCCATACTTTAAAATACTCCGATTCTTCCTTTTCTTTAATTACCAATTTAATCTATTCATTTCTGCACATTCCAATATTTTCTTAATTACTTCTCCCTCTAAAGGGATTTTCTCTGCTTTCCAATTTTGCGCAAATACAATTCTCACTGCAGTTACAATATGTATAATCAAATAAGTATTCTCTTTATATTTCTATTCTACTATATTTCTCTGGTAAGATGCCCAATAGGAACAGTTCAGGTTTTCGATCAATACATTGTTGTATCATTTCCTCTAGCCGTGTTCTAATTTTAATTCAGTAATTCCTCGCTTCCTGTCCAGTCTCTTCTTAAAAGCCTCCAGTGTTGGAGTGCCCACAATTTCTGGAGGCAACTTCTATTCCGCTGGTTAATTATTCTAACTGTCAGGAAATTTCTCCTTAGTTCCAGGTTGCTTCTCTCCTTGGTTAGTTTCCATCTGTTGCTTCTTGTCTTGCCTTCAGGTGCTTTGGAGAATAGCTGGACTGCCTCTTCTTTGGGGCAGCCCCTCAAATATTGGAAGACTATCATGTCACCCCAGTCCTTCTCTTGGTTAGACTAGACATACCCAATTCTTGCAACCACTCATAGTATGCGTTAACCTCCAGACCCCCGATCGTCTTTGTTGCTCTTCTCTGCACTCTTTCTAGAATCCACCACTCAGGACACATCCCAGGTGTTGTTTTTAAAGTACAATTAGTTTTTTTTGTTTTGTTTTGTTTTTTGCAGGATACAGACAACACACTGAGGCATATATAACTTTATAATAACCAAGTCACAGAAGGGATCAGTAACTTTTCTTCTGTTTCCAAAATCCTGAATCAAATCTTTCTTGAACTGCCCCAAACCCAGCAAGGAGCTGTTGCCATCTAGTGGCAATTAATTCCAAGTGCAGGTCAGAGCTGATAATTGAATGAGATACTGTCTGCTTGTCTTCTATTGGTCTTCCTTTGATCAGAGTCAAGATAAGAGGAAAGAGAGAGAGAGAGAGAGAGAGAGAGAGAGAGGGAGGAAGGAAGGAAGGAAGGAAGGAAGGAAGGAAGGAAGGAAGGAAGGAAGGAAGGAAGGAAGGAAGGAAATGGTGTTAATTTTGCTAAGGCTTCCCTGGCGTTTGTCACCCAACCAATCTTTTCTTACATGCCCAATAAGAACTATAACTAGTTGTTAAACTGCAGAAGTTCAAGAGGAAATGGAAAATTGGACCTACGGAAGAGACCACACCAAAGTTCTGAATCACCATTTAGATTTGGGGCAGGCTACTTTGTTACTGGGCTCAAAGATTGTTAGCCATATTGGCTGGGGGCGATGAGATTTGGAGTCCAAGAACATTGACGGAGGGGAGAAACATGGAGCATTCTTCCATTTTCCTAATGGTCTGCCCATTGTCACACTTCTATGACAAATCAAATGCCATCTCCTTATCCAGAAGGCATTCAAGAGACTCAGCTGGTAAATTTTGTCTGCATCCACCAGGAGAGACAGAGAGAGAGAGAGACCAGTAGCTATTTTCAAAATAATGAATCTTAAGAAGGCCATTAAAGTTGTAGGCCGCCTCTTCATTATTTCTCTTTAAAGTTATTTATTAACCCAGAATTGCTATTGTCATATTTCACTTTTATTTGCAATCTCCCCTGGGCTAAAGAGTTATATATTAATCTTGCAGGTTAGAATTCTTTTAATGGTGCTTTTGGAGTTATATACTGCCCTTAATTTTATTAGTTCGTGTGGTATATTAAATTATGGCAGAGAAAATGTGCAAAAATGAAAATACTCTAGAAGGATTTCCCCCTCTTCTTGCCAGGGGTGGATCTGAGTCTCCTTACTTACCCAAATGCTAGAGATTTGCAACATTGAAAAGATAAAAGTAAAAAAAATCTTTTTTTTTCCTTTTTGGAGTCAAATTTGGCTCCTGGCGATGTGTGGACAGATCTGT
>JAUDYJ010000013.1:37500-40000 GCA_030761175.1 Masticophis lateralis | reverse complement strand
TAGGGTTAGGGTTAGGGTTAGGGTTAGGGTTAGGGTTAGGGTTAGGGTTAGGGTTAGGGTTAGGGTTAGGGTTAGGGTTAGGGTTAGGGTTAGGGTTAGGGTTAGGGTTAGGGTTAGGGTTAGGGTTAGGGTTAGGGTTAGGGTTAGGGTTAGGGTTAGGGTTAGGGTTAGGGTTAGGGTTAGGGTTAGGGTTAGGGTTAGGGTTAGGGTTAGGGTTAGGGTTAGGGTTAGGGTTAGGGTTAGGGTTAGGGTTAGGGTTAGGGTTAGGGTTAGGGTTAGGGTTAGGGTTAGGGTTAGGGTTAGGGTTAGGGTTAGGGTTAGGGTTAGGGTTAGGGTTAGGGTTAGGGTTAGGGTTAGGGTTAGGGTTAGGGTTAGGGTTAGGGTTAGGGTTAGGGTTAGGGTTAGGGTTAGGGTTAGGGTTAGGGTTAGGGTTAGGGTTAGGGTTAGGGTTAGGGTTAGGGTTAGGGTTAGGGTTAGGGTTAGGGTTAGGGTTAGGGTTAGGGTTAGGGTTAGGGTTAGGGTTAGGGTTAGGGTTAGGGTTAGGGTTAGGGTTAGGGTTAGGGTTAGGGTTAGGGTTAGGGTTAGGGTTAGGGTTAGGGTTAGGGTTAGGGTTAGGGTTAGGGTTAGGGTTAGGGTTAGGGTTAGGGTTAGGGTTAGGGTTAGGGTTAGGGTTAGGGTTAGGGTTAGGGTTAGGGTTAGGGTTAGGGTTAGGGTTAGGGTTAGGGTTAGGGTTAGGGTTAGGGTTAGGGTTAGGGTTAGGGTTAGGGTTAGGGTTAGGGTTAGGGTTAGGGTTAGGGTTAGGGTTAGGGTTAGGGTTAGGGTTAGGGTTAGGGTTAGGGTTAGGGTTAGGGTTAGGGTTAGGGTTAGGGTTAGGGTTAGGGTTAGGGTTAGGGTTAGGGTTAGGGTTAGGGTTAGGGTTAGGGTTAGGGTTAGGGTTAGGGTTAGGGTTAGGGTTAGGGTTAGGGTTAGGGTTAGGGTTAGGGTTAGGGTTAGGGTTAGGGTTAGGGTTAGGGTTAGGGTTAGGGTTAGGGTTAGGGTTAGGGTTAGGGTTAGGGTTAGGGTTAGGGTTAGGGTTAGGGTTAGGGTTAGGGTTAGGGTTAGGGTTAGGGTTAGGGTTAGGGTTAGGGTTAGGGTTAGGGTTAGGGTTAGGGTTAGGGTTAGGGTTAGGGTTAGGGTTAGGGTTAGGGTTAGGGTTAGGGTTAGGGTTAGGGTTAGGGTTAGGGTTAGGGTTAGGGTTAGGGTTAGGGTTAGGGTTAGGGTTAGGGTTAGGGTTAGGGTTAGGGTTAGGGTTAGGGTTAGGGTTAGGGTTAGGGTTAGGGTTAGGGTTAGGGTTAGGGTTAGGGTTAGGGTTAGGGTTAGGGTTAGGGTTAGGGTTAGGGTTAGGGTTAGGGTTAGGGTTAGGGTTAGGGTTAGGGTTAGGGTTAGGGTTAGGGTTAGGGTTAGGGTTAGGGTTAGGGTTAGGGTTAGGGTTAGGGTTAGGGTTAGGGTTAGGGTTAGGGTTAGGGTTAGGGTTAGGGTTAGGGTTAGGGTTAGGGTTAGGGTTAGGGTTAGGGTTAGGGTTAGGGTTAGGGTTAGGGTTAGGGTTAGGGTTAGGGTTAGGGTTAGGGTTAGGGTTAGGGTTAGGGTTAGGGTTAGGGTTAGGGTTAGGGTTAGGGTTAGGGTTAGGGTTAGGGTTAGGGTTAGGGTTAGGGTTAGGGTTAGGGTTAGGGTTAGGGTTAGGGTTAGGGTTAGGGTTAGGGTTAGGGTTAGGGTTAGGGTTAGGGTTAGGGTTAGGGTTAGGGTTAGGGTTAGGGTTAGGGTTAGGGTTAGGGTTAGGGTTAGGGTTAGGGTTAGGGTTAGGGTTAGGGTTAGGGTTAGGGTTAGGGTTAGGGTTAGGGTTAGGGTTAGGGTTAGGGTTAGGGTTAGGGTTAGGGTTAGGGTTAGGGTTAGGGTTAGGGTTAGGGTTAGGGTTAGGGTTAGGGTTAGGGTTAGGGTTAGGGTTAGGGTTAGGGTTAGGGTTAGGGTTAGGGTTAGGGTTAGGGTTAGGGTTAGGGTTAGGGTTAGGGTTAGGGTTAGGGTTAGGGTTAGGGTTAGGGTTAGGGTTAGGGTTAGGGTTAGGGTTAGGGTTAGGGTTAGGGTTAGGGTTAGGGTTAGGGTTAGGGTTAGGGTTAGGGTTAGGGTTAGGGTTCAGGGTTAGGGTTAGGGTTAGGGTTAGGGTTAGGGTTAGGGTTAGGGTTAGGGTTAGGGTTAGGGTTAGGGTTAGGGTTAGGGTTAGGGTTAGGGTTAGGGTTAGGGTTAGGGTTAGGGTTAGGGTTAGGGTTAGGGTTAGGGTTAGGGTTAGGGTTAGGGTTAGGGTTAGGGTTAGGGTTAGGGTTAGGGTTAGGGTTAGGGTTAGGGTTAGGGTTAGGGTTAGGGTTAGGGTTAGGGTTAGGGTTAGGGTTAGGGTTAGGGTTAGGGTTAGGGTTAGGGTTAGGGTTAGGGTTAGGGTTAGGGTTAGGGTTAGGGTTAGGGTTAGGGTTAG
>JAUDYJ010000013.1:0-27500 GCA_030761175.1 Masticophis lateralis | reverse complement strand
GGTTAGGGTTAGGGTTAGGGTTAGGGTTAGGGTTAGGGTTAGGGTTAGGGTTAGGGTTAGGGTTAGGGTTAGGGTTAGGGTTAGGGTTAGGGTTAGGGTTAGGGTTAGGGTTAGGGTTAGGGTTAGGGTTAGGGTTAGGGTTAGGGTTAGGGTTAGGGTTAGGGTTAGGGTTAGGGTTAGGGTTAGGGTTAGGGTTAGGGTTAGGGTTAGGGTTAGGGTTAGGGTTAGGGTTAGGGTTAGGGTTAGGGTTAGGGTTAGGGTTAGGGTTAGGGTTAGGGTTAGGGTTAGGGTTAGGGTTAGGGTTAGGGTTAGGGTTAGGGTTAGGGTTAGGGTTAGGGTTAGGGTTAGGGTTAGGGTTAGGGTTAGGGTTAGGGTTAGGGTTAGGGTTAGGGTTAGGGTTAGGGTTAGGGTTAGGGTTAGGGTTAGGGTTAGGGTTAGGGTTAGGGTTAGGGTTAGGGTTAGGGTTAGGGTTAGGGTTAGGGTTAGGGTTAGGGTTAGGGTTAGGGTTAGGGTTAGGGTTAGGGTTAGGGTTAGGGTTAGGGTTAGGGTTAGGGTTAGGGTTAGGGTTAGGGTTAGGGTTAGGGTTAGGGTTAGGGTTAGGGTTAGGGTTAGGGTTAGGGTTAGGGTTAGGGTTAGGGTTAGGGTTAGGGTTAGGGTTAGGGTTAGGGTTAGGGTTAGGGTTAGGGTTAGGGTTAGGGTTAGGGTTAGGGTTAGGGTTAGGGTTAGGGTTAGGGTTAGGGTTAGGGTTAGGGTTAGGGTTAGGGTTAGGGTTAGGGTTAGGGTTAGGGTTAGGGTTAGGGTTAGGGTTAGGGTTAGGGTTAGGGTTAGGGTTAGGGTTAGGGTTAGGGTTAGGGTTAGGGTTAGGGTTAGGGTTAGGGTTAGGGTTAGGGTTAGGGTTAGGGTTAGGGTTAGGGTTAGGGTTAGGGTTAGGGTTAGGGTTAGGGTTAGGGTTAGGGTTAGGGTTAGGGTTAGGGTTAGGGTTAGGGTTAGGGTTAGGGTTAGGGTTAGGGTTAGGGTTAGGGTTAGGGTTAGGGTTAGGGTTAGGGTTAGGGTTAGGGTTAGGGTTAGGGTTAGGGTTAGGGTTAGGGTTAGGGTTAGGGTTAGGGTTAGGGTTAGGGTTAGGGTTAGGGTTAGGGTTAGGGTTAGGGTTAGGGTTAGGGTTAGGGTTAGGGTTAGGGTTAGGGTTAGGGTTAGGGTTAGGGTTAGGGTTAGGGTTAGGGTTAGGGTTAGGGTTAGGGTTAGGGTTAGGGTTAGGGTTAGGGTTAGGGTTAGGGTTAGGGTTAGGGTTAGGGTTAGGGTTAGGGTTAGGGTTAGGGTTAGGGTTAGGGTTAGGGTTAGGGTTAGGGTTAGGGTTAGGGTTAGGGTTAGGGTTAGGGTTAGGGTTAGGGTTAGGGTTAGGGTTAGGGTTAGGGTTAGGGTTAGGGTTAGGGTTAGGGTTAGGGTTAGGGTTAGGGTTAGGGTTAGGGTTAGGGTTAGGGTTAGGGTTAGGGTTAGGGTTAGGGTTAGGGTTAGGGTTAGGGTTAGGGTTAGGGTTAGGGTTAGGGTTAGGGTTAGGGTTAGGGTTAGGGTTAGGGTTAGGGTTAGGGTTAGGGTTAGGGTTAGGGTTAGGGTTAGGGTTAGGGTTAGGGTTAGGGTTAGGGTTAGGGTTAGGGTTAGGGTTAGGGTTAGGGTTAGGGTTAGGGTTAGGGTTAGGGTTAGGGTTAGGGTTAGGGTTAGGGTTAGGGTTAGGGTTAGGGTTAGGGTTAGGGTTAGGGTTAGGGTTAGGGTTAGGGTTAGGGTTAGGGTTAGGGTTAGGGTTAGGGTTAGGGTTAGGGTTAGGGTTAGGGTTAGGGTTAGGGTTAGGGTTAGGGTTAGGGTTAGGGTTAGGGTTAGGGTTAGGGTTAGGGTTAGGGTTAGGGTTAGGGTTAGGGTTAGGGTTAGGGTTAGGGTTAGGGTTAGGGTTAGGGTTAGGGTTAGGGTTAGGGTTAGGGTTAGGGTTAGGGTTAGGGTTAGGGTTAGGGTTAGGGTTAGGGTTAGGGTTAGGGTTAGGGTTAGGGTTAGGGTTAGGGTTAGGGTTAGGGTTAGGGTTAGGGTTAGGGTTAGGGTTAGGGTTAGGGTTAGGGTTAGGGTTAGGGTTAGGGTTAGGGTTAGGGTTAGGGTTAGGGTTAGGGTTAGGGTTAGGGTTAGGGTTAGGGTTAGGGTTAGGGTTAGGGTTAGGGTTAGGGTTAGGGTTAGGGTTAGGGT
Organism: Masticophis lateralis; assembly: GCA_030761175.1. Classification (NCBI taxonomy): domain Eukaryota; kingdom Metazoa; phylum Chordata; class Lepidosauria; order Squamata; family Colubridae; genus Masticophis; species Masticophis lateralis. The sequence goes on along the minus strand of JAUDYJ010000013.1, from coordinate 25,277 downwards.
TAGGGTTAGGGTTAGGGTTAGGGTTAGGGTTAGGGTTAGGGTTAGGGTTAGGGTTAGGGTTAGGGTTAGGGTTAGGGTTAGGGTTAGGGTTAGGGTTAGGGTTAGGGTTAGGGTTAGGGTTAGGGTTAGGGTTAGGGTTAGGGTTAGGGTTAGGGTTAGGGTTAGGGTTAGGGTTAGGGTTAGGGTTAGGGTTAGGGTTAGGGTTAGGGTTAGGGTTAGGGTTAGGGTTAGGGTTAGGGTTAGGGTTAGGGTTAGGGTTAGGGTTAGGGTTAGGGTTAGGGTTAGGGTTAGGGTTAGGGTTAGGGTTAGGGTTAGGGTTAGGGTTAGGGTTAGGGTTAGGGTTAGGGTTAGGGTTAGGGTTAGGGTTAGGGTTAGGGTTAGGGTTAGGGTTAGGGTTAGGGTTAGGGTTAGGGTTAGGGTTAGGGTTAGGGTTAGGGTTAGGGTTAGGGTTAGGGTTAGGGTTAGGGTTAGGGTTAGGGTTAGGGTTAGGGTTAGGGTTAGGGTTAGGGTTAGGGTTAGGGTTAGGGTTAGGGTTAGGGTTAGGGTTAGGGTTAGGGTTAGGGTTAGGGTTAGGGTTAGGGTTAGGGTTAGGGTTAGGGTTAGGGTTAGGGTTAGGGTTAGGGTTAGGGTTAGGGTTAGGGTTAGGGTTAGGGTTAGGGTTAGGGTTAGGGTTAGGGTTAGGGTTAGGGTTAGGGTTAGGGTTAGGGTTAGGGTTAGGGTTAGGGTTAGGGTTAGGGTTAGGGTTAGGGTTAGGGTTAGGGTTAGGGTTAGGGTTAGGGTTAGGGTTAGGGTTAGGGTTAGGGTTAGGGTTAGGGTTAGGGTTAGGGTTAGGGTTAGGGTTAGGGTTAGGGTTAGGGTTAGGGTTAGGGTTAGGGTTAGGGTTAGGGTTAGGGTTAGGGTTAGGGTTAGGGTTAGGGTTAGGGTTAGGGTTAGGGTTAGGGTTAGGGTTAGGGTTAGGGTTAGGGTTAGGGTTAGGGTTAGGGTTAGGGTTAGGGTTAGGGTTAGGGTTAGGGTTAGGGTTAGGGTTAGGGTTAGGGTTAGGGTTAGGGTTAGGGTTAGGGTTAGGGTTAGGGTTAGGGTTAGGGTTAGGGTTAGGGTTAGGGTTAGGGTTAGGGTTAGGGTTAGGGTTAGGGTTAGGGTTAGGGTTAGGGTTAGGGTTAGGGTTAGGGTTAGGGTTAGGGTTAGGGTTAGGGTTAGGGTTAGGGTTAGGGTTAGGGTTAGGGTTAGGGTTAGGGTTAGGGTTAGGGTTAGGGTTAGGGTTAGGGTTAGGGTTAGGGTTAGGGTTAGGGTTAGGGTTAGGGTTAGGGTTAGGGTTAGGGTTAGGGTTAGGGTTAGGGTTAGGGTTAGGGTTAGGGTTAGGGTTAGGGTTAGGGTTAGGGTTAGGGTTAGGGTTAGGGTTAGGGTTAGGGTTAGGGTTAGGGTTAGGGTTAGGGTTAGGGTTAGGGTTAGGGTTAGGGTTAGGGTTAGGGTTAGGGTTAGGGTTAGGGTTAGGGTTAGGGTTAGGGTTAGGGTTAGGGTTAGGGTTAGGGTTAGGGTTAGGGTTAGGGTTAGGGTTAGGGTTAGGGTTAGGGTTAGGGTTAGGGTTAGGGTTAGGGTTAGGGTTAGGGTTAGGGTTAGGGTTAGGGTTAGGGTTAGGGTTAGGGTTAGGGTTAGGGTTAGGGTTAGGGTTAGGGTTAGGGTTAGGGTTAGGGTTAGGGTTAGGGTTAGGGTTAGGGTTAGGGTTAGGGTTAGGGTTAGGGTTAGGGTTAGGGTTAGGGTTAGGGTTAGGGTTAGGGTTAGGGTTAGGGTTAGGGTTAGGGTTAGGGTTAGGGTTAGGGTTAGGGTTAGGGTTAGGGTTAGGGTTAGGGTTAGGGTTAGGGTTAGGGTTAGGGTTAGGGTTAGGGTTAGGGTTAGGGTTAGGGTTAGGGTTAGGGTTAGGGTTAGGGTTAGGGTTAGGGTTAGGGTTAGGGTTAGGGTTAGGGTTAGGGTTAGGGTTAGGGTTAGGGTTAGGGTTAGGGTTAGGGTTAGGGTTAGGGTTAGGGTTAGGGTTAGGGTTAGGGTTAGGGTTAGGGTTAGGGTTAGGGTTAGGGTTAGGGTTAGGGTTAGGGTTAGGGTTAGGGTTAGGGTTAGGGTTAGGGTTAGGGTTAGGGTTAGGGTTAGGGTTAGGGTTAGGGTTAGGGTTAGGGTTAGGGTTAGGGTTAGGGTTAGGGTTAGGGTTAGGGTTAGGGTTAGGGTTAGGGTTAGGGTTAGGGTTAGGGTTAGGGTTAGGGTTAGGGTTAGGGTTAGGGTTAGGGTTAGGGTTAGGGTTAGGGTTAGGGTTAGGGTTAGGGTTAGGGTTAGGGTTAGGGTTAGGGTTAGGGTTAGGGTTAGGGTTAGGGTTAGGGTTAGGGTTAGGGTTAGGGTTAGGGTTAGGGTTAGGGTTAGGGTTAGGGTTAGGGTTAGGGTTAGGGTTAGGGTTAGGGTTAGGGTTAGGGTTAGGGTTAGGGTTAGGGTTAGGGTTAGGGTTAGGGTTAGGGTTAGGGTTAGGGTTAGGGTTAGGGTTAGGGTTAGGGTTAGGGTTAGGGTTAGGGTTAGGGTTAGGGTTAGGGTTAGGGTTAGGGTTAGGGTTAGGGTTAGGGTTAGGGTTAGGGTTAGGGTTAGGGTTAGGGTTAGGGTTAGGGTTAGGGTTAGGGTTAGGGTTAGGGTTAGGGTTAGGGTTAGGGTTAGGGTTAGGGTTAGGGTTAGGGTTAGGGTTAGGGTTAGGGTTAGGGTTAGGGTTAGGGTTAGGGTTAGGGTTAGGGTTAGGGTTAGGGTTAGGGTTAGGGTTAGGGTTAGGGTTAGGGTTAGGGTTAGGGTTAGGGTTAGGGTTAGGGTTAGGGTTAGGGTTAGGGTTAGGGTTAGGGTTAGGGTTAGGGTTAGGGTTAGGGTTAGGGTTAGGGTTAGGGTTAGGGTTAGGGTTAGGGTTAGGGTTAGGGTTAGGGTTAGGGTTAGGGTTAGGGTTAGGGTTAGGGTTAGGGTTAGGGTTAGGGTTAGGGTTAGGGTTAGGGTTAGGGTTAGGGTTAGGGTTAGGGTTAGGGTTAGGGTTAGGGTTAGGGTTAGGGTTAGGGTTAGGGTTAGGGTTAGGGTTAGGGTTAGGGTTAGGGTTAGGGTTAGGGTTAGGGTTAGGGTTAGGGTTAGGGTTAGGGTTAGGGTTAGGGTTAGGGTTAGGGTTAGGGTTAGGGTTAGGGTTAGGGTTAGGGTTAGGGTTAGGGTTAGGGTTAGGGTTAGGGTTAGGGTTAGGGTTAGGGTTAGGGTTAGGGTTAGGGTTAGGGTTAGGGTTAGGGTTAGGGTTAGGGTTAGGGTTAGGGTTAGGGTTAGGGTTAGGGTTAGGGTTAGGGTTAGGGTTAGGGTTAGGGTTAGGGTTAGGGTTAGGGTTAGGGTTAGGGTTAGGGTTAGGGTTAGGGTTAGGGTTAGGGTTAGGGTTAGGGTTAGGGTTAGGGTTAGGGTTAGGGTTAGGGTTAGGGTTAGGGTTAGGGTTAGGGTTAGGGTTAGGGTTAGGGTTAGGGTTAGGGTTAGGGTTAGGGTTAGGGTTAGGGTTAGGGTTAGGGTTAGGGTTAGGGTTAGGGTTAGGGTTAGGGTTAGGGTTAGGGTTAGGGTTAGGGTTAGGGTTAGGGTTAGGGTTAGGGTTAGGGTTAGGGTTAGGGTTAGGGTTAGGGTTAGGGTTAGGGTTAGGGTTAGGGTTAGGGTTAGGGTTAGGGTTAGGGTTAGGGTTAGGGTTAGGGTTAGGGTTAGGGTTAGGGTTAGGGTTAGGGTTAGGGTTAGGGTTAGGGTTAGGGTTAGGGTTAGGGTTAGGGTTAGGGTTAGGGTTAGGGTTAGGGTTAGGGTTAGGGTTAGGGTTAGGGTTAGGGTTAGGGTTAGGGTTAGGGTTAGGGTTAGGGTTAGGGTTAGGGTTAGGGTTAGGGTTAGGGTTAGGGTTAGGGTTAGGGTTAGGGTTAGGGTTAGGGTTAGGGTTAGGGTTAGGGTTAGGGTTAGGGTTAGGGTTAGGGTTAGGGTTAGGGTTAGGGTTAGGGTTAGGGTTAGGGTTAGGGTTAGGGTTAGGGTTAGGGTTAGGGTTAGGGTTAGGGTTAGGGTTAGGGTTAGGGTTAGGGTTAGGGTTAGGGTTAGGGTTAGGGTTAGGGTTAGGGTTAGGGTTAGGGTTAGGGTTAGGGTTAGGGTTAGGGTTAGGGTTAGGGTTAGGGTTAGGGTTAGGGTTAGGGTTAGGGTTAGGGTTAGGGTTAGGGTTAGGGTTAGGGTTAGGGTTAGGGTTAGGGTTAGGGTTAGGGTTAGGGTTAGGGTTAGGGTTAGGGTTAGGGTTAGGGTTAGGGTTAGGGTTAGGGTTAGGGTTAGGGTTAGGGTTAGGGTTAGGGTTAGGGTTAGGGTTAGGGTTAGGGTTAGGGTTAGGGTTAGGGTTAGGGTTAGGGTTAGGGTTAGGGTTAGGGTTAGGGTTAGGGTTAGGGTTAGGGTTAGGGTTAGGGTTAGGGTTAGGGTTAGGGTTAGGGTTAGGGTTAGGGTTAGGGTTAGGGTTAGGGTTAGGGTTAGGGTTAGGGTTAGGGTTAGGGTTAGGGTTAGGGTTAGGGTTAGGGTTAGGGTTAGGGTTAGGGTTAGGGTTAGGGTTAGGGTTAGGGTTAGGGTTAGGGTTAGGGTTAGGGTTAGGGTTAGGGTTAGGGTTAGGGTTAGGGTTAGGGTTAGGGTTAGGGTTAGGGTTAGGGTTAGGGTTAGGGTTAGGGTTAGGGTTAGGGTTAGGGTTAGGGTTAGGGTTAGGGTTAGGGTTAGGGTTAGGGTTAGGGTTAGGGTTAGGGTTAGGGTTAGGGTTAGGGTTAGGGTTAGGGTTAGGGTTAGGGTTAGGGTTAGGGTTAGGGTTAGGGTTAGGGTTAGGGTTAGGGTTAGGGTTAGGGTTAGGGTTAGGGTTAGGGTTAGGGTTAGGGTTAGGGTTAGGGTTAGGGTTAGGGTTAGGGTTAGGGTTAGGGTTAGGGTTAGGGTTAGGGTTAGGGTTAGGGTTAGGGTTAGGGTTAGGGTTAGGGTTAGGGTTAGGGTTAGGGTTAGGGTTAGGGTTAGGGTTAGGGTTAGGGTTAGGGTTAGGGTTAGGGTTAGGGTTAGGGTTAGGGTTAGGGTTAGGGTTAGGGTTAGGGTTAGGGTTAGGGTTAGGGTTAGGGTTAGGGTTAGGGTTAGGGTTAGGGTTAGGGTTAGGGTTAGGGTTAGGGTTAGGGTTAGGGTTAGGGTTAGGGTTAGGGTTAGGGTTAGGGTTAGGGTTAGGGTTAGGGTTAGGGTTAGGGTTAGGGTTAGGGTTAGGGTTAGGGTTAGGGTTAGGGTTAGGGTTAGGGTTAGGGTTAGGGTTAGGGTTAGGGTTAGGGTTAGGGTTAGGGTTAGGGTTAGGGTTAGGGTTAGGGTTAGGGTTAGGGTTAGGGTTAGGGTTAGGGTTAGGGTTAGGGTTAGGGTTAGGGTTAGGGTTAGGGTTAGGGTTAGGGTTAGGGTTAGGGTTAGGGTTAGGGTTAGGGTTAGGGTTAGGGTTAGGGTTAGGGTTAGGGTTAGGGTTAGGGTTAGGGTTAGGGTTAGGGTTAGGGTTAGGGTTAGGGTTAGGGTTAGGGTTAGGGTTAGGGTTAGGGTTAGGGTTAGGGTTAGGGTTAGGGTTAGGGTTAGGGTTAGGGTTAGGGTTAGGGTTAGGGTTAGGGTTAGGGTTAGGGTTAGGGTTAGGGTTAGGGTTAGGGTTAGGGTTAGGGTTAGGGTTAGGGTTAGGGTTAGGGTTAGGGTTAGGGTTAGGGTTAGGGTTAGGGTTAGGGTTAGGGTTAGGGTTAGGGTTAGGGTTAGGGTTAGGGTTAGGGTTAGGGTTAGGGTTAGGGTTAGGGTTAGGGTTAGGGTTAGGGTTAGGGTTAGGGTTAGGGTTAGGGTTAGGGTTAGGGTTAGGGTTAGGGTTAGGGTTAGGGTTAGGGTTAGGGTTAGGGTTAGGGTTAGGGTTAGGGTTAGGGTTAGGGTTAGGGTTAGGGTTAGGGTTAGGGTTAGGGTTAGGGTTAGGGTTAGGGTTAGGGTTAGGGTTAGGGTTAGGGTTAGGGTTAGGGTTAGGGTTAGGGTTAGGGTTAGGGTTAGGGTTAGGGTTAGGGTTAGGGTTAGGGTTAGGGTTAGGGTTAGGGTTAGGGTTAGGGTTAGGGTTAGGGTTAGGGTTAGGGTTAGGGTTAGGGTTAGGGTTAGGGTTAGGGTTAGGGTTAGGGTTAGGGTTAGGGTTAGGGTTAGGGTTAGGGTTAGGGTTAGGGTTAGGGTTAGGGTTAGGGTTAGGGTTAGGGTTAGGGTTAGGGTTAGGGTTAGGGTTAGGGTTAGGGTTAGGGTTAGGGTTAGGGTTAGGGTTAGGGTTAGGGTTAGGGTTAGGGTTAGGGTTAGGGTTAGGGTTAGGGTTAGGGTTAGGGTTAGGGTTAGGGTTAGGGTTAGGGTTAGGGTTAGGGTTAGGGTTAGGGTTAGGGTTAGGGTTAGGGTTAGGGTTAGGGTTAGGGTTAGGGTTAGGGTTAGGGTTAGGGTTAGGGTTAGGGTTAGGGTTAGGGTTAGGGTTAGGGTTAGGGTTAGGGTTAGGGTTAGGGTTAGGGTTAGGGTTAGGGTTAGGGTTAGGGTTAGGGTTAGGGTTAGGGTTAGGGTTAGGGTTAGGGTTAGGGTTAGGGTTAGGGTTAGGGTTAGGGTTAGGGTTAGGGTTAGGGTTAGGGTTAGGGTTAGGGTTAGGGTTAGGGTTAGGGTTAGGGTTAGGAGGTTAGGGTTAGGGTTAGGGTTAGGGTTAGGGTTAGGGTTAGGGTTAGGGTTAGGGTTAGGGTTAGGGTTAGGGTTAGGGTTAGGGTTAGGGTTAGGGTTAGGGTTAGGGTTAGGGTTAGGGTTAGGGTTAGGGTTAGGGTTAGGGTTAGGGTTAGGGTTAGGGTTAGGGTTAGGGTTAGGGTTAGGGTTAGGGTTAGGGTTAGGGTTAGGGTTAGGGTTAGGGTTAGGGTTAGGGTTAGGGTTAGGGTTAGGGTTAGGGTTAGGGTTAGGGTTAGGGTTAGGGTTAGGGTTAGGGTTAGGGTTAGGGTTAGGGTTAGGGTTAGGGTTAGGGTTAGGGTTAGGGTTAGGGTTAGGGTTAGGGTTAGGGTTAGGGTTAGGGTTAGGGTTAGGGTTAGGGTTAGGGTTAGGGTTAGGGTTAGGGTTAGGGTTAGGGTTAGGGTTAGGGTTAGGGTTAGGGTTAGGGTTAGGGTTAGGGTTAGGGTTAGGGTTAGGGTTAGGGTTAGGGTTAGGGTTAGGGTTAGGGTTAGGGTTAGGGTTAGGGTTAGGGTTAGGGTTAGGGTTAGGGTTAGGGTTAGGGTTAGGGTTAGGGTTAGGGTTAGGGTTAGGGTTAGGGTTAGGGTTAGGGTTAGGGTTAGGGTTAGGGTTAGGGTTAGGGTTAGGGTTAGGGTTAGGGTTAGGGTTAGGGTTAGGGTTAGGGTTAGGGTTAGGGTTAGGGTTAGGGTTAGGGTTAGGGTTAGGGTTAGGGTTAGGGTTAGGGTTAGGGTTAGGGTTAGGGTTAGGGTTAGGGTTAGGGTTAGGGTTAGGGTTAGGGTTAGGGTTAGGGTTAGGGTTAGGGTTAGGGTTAGGGTTAGGGTTAGGGTTAGGGTTAGGGTTAGGGTTAGGGTTAGGGTTAGGGTTAGGGTTAGGGTTAGGGTTAGGGTTAGGGTTAGGGTTAGGGTTAGGGTTAGGGTTAGGGTTAGGGTTAGGGTTAGGGTTAGGGTTAGGGTTAGGGTTAGGGTTAGGGTTAGGGTTAGGGTTAGGGTTAGGGTTAGGGTTAGGGTTAGGGTTAGGGTTAGGGTTAGGGTTAGGGTTAGGGTTAGGGTTAGGGTTAGGGTTAGGGTTAGGGTTAGGGTTAGGGTTAGGGTTAGGGTTAGGGTTAGGGTTAGGGTTAGGGTTAGGGTTAGGGTTAGGGTTAGGGTTAGGGTTAGGGTTAGGGTTAGGGTTAGGGTTAGGGTTAGGGTTAGGGTTAGGGTTAGGGTTAGGGTTAGGGTTAGGGTTAGGGTTAGGGTTAGGGTTAGGGTTAGGGTTAGGGTTAGGGTTAGGGTTAGGGTTAGGGTTAGGGTTAGGGTTAGGGTTAGGGTTAGGGTTAGGGTTAGGGTTAGGGTTAGGGTTAGGGTTAGGGTTAGGGTTAGGGTTAGGGTTAGGGTTAGGGTTAGGGTTAGGGTTAGGGTTAGGGTTAGGGTTAGGGTTAGGGTTAGGGTTAGGGTTAGGGTTAGGGTTAGGGTTAGGGTTAGGGTTAGGGTTAGGGTTAGGGTTAGGGTTAGGGTTAGGGTTAGGGTTAGGGTTAGGGTTAGGGTTAGGGTTAGGGTTAGGGTTAGGGTTAGGGTTAGGGTTAGGGTTAGGGTTAGGGTTAGGGTTAGGGTTAGGGTTAGGGTTAGGGTTAGGGTTAGGGTTAGGGTTAGGGTTAGGGTTAGGGTTAGGGTTAGGGTTAGGGTTAGGGTTAGGGTTAGGGTTAGGGTTAGGGTTAGGGTTAGGGTTAGGGTTAGGGTTAGGGTTAGGGTTAGGGTTAGGGTTAGGGTTAGGGTTAGGGTTAGGGTTAGGGTTAGGGTTAGGGTTAGGGTTAGGGTTAGGGTTAGGGTTAGGGTTAGGGTTAGGGTTAGGGTTAGGGTTAGGGTTAGGGTTAGGGTTAGGGTTAGGGTTAGGGTTAGGGTTAGGGTTAGGGTTAGGGTTAGGGTTAGGGTTAGGGTTAGGGTTAGGGTTAGGGTTAGGGTTAGGGTTAGGGTTAGGGTTAGGGTTAGGGTTAGGGTTAGGGTTAGGGTTAGGGTTAGGGTTAGGGTTAGGGTTAGGGTTAGGGTTAGGGTTAGGGTTAGGGTTAGGGTTAGGGTTAGGGTTAGGGTTAGGGTTAGGGTTAGGGTTAGGGTTAGGGTTAGGGTTAGGGTTAGGGTTAGGGTTAGGGTTAGGGTTAGGGTTAGGGTTAGGGTTAGGGTTAGGGTTAGGGTTAGGGTTAGGGTTAGGGTTAGGGTTAGGGTTAGGGTTAGGGTTAGGGTTAGGGTTAGGGTTAGGGTTAGGGTTAGGGTTAGGGTTAGGGTTAGGGTTAGGGTTAGGGTTAGGGTTAGGGTTAGGGTTAGGGTTAGGGTTAGGGTTAGGGTTAGGGTTAGGGTTAGGGTTAGGGTTAGGGTTAGGGTTAGGGTTAGGGTTAGGGTTAGGGTTAGGGTTAGGGTTAGGGTTAGGGTTAGGGTTAGGGTTAGGGTTAGGGTTAGGGTTAGGGTTAGGGTTAGGGTTAGGGTTAGGGTTAGGGTTAGGGTTAGGGTTAGGGTTAGGGTTAGGGTTAGGGTTAGGGTTAGGGTTAGGGTTAGGGTTAGGGTTAGGGTTAGGGTTAGGGTTAGGGTTAGGGTTAGGGTTAGGGTTAGGGTTAGGGTTAGGGTTAGGGTTAGGGTTAGGGTTAGGGTTAGGGTTAGGGTTAGGGTTAGGGTTAGGGTTAGGGTTAGGGTTAGGGTTAGGGTTAGGGTTAGGGTTAGGGTTAGGGTTAGGGTTAGGGTTAGGGTTAGGGTTAGGGTTAGGGTTAGGGTTAGGGTTAGGGTTAGGGTTAGGGTTAGGGTTAGGGTTAGGGTTAGGGTTAGGGTTAGGGTTAGGGTTAGGGTTAGGGTTAGGGTTAGGGTTAGGGTTAGGGTTAGGGTTAGGGTTAGGGTTAGGGTTAGGGTTAGGGTTAGGGTTAGGGTTAGGGTTAGGGTTAGGGTTAGGGTTAGGGTTAGGGTTAGGGTTAGGGTTAGGGTTAGGGTTAGGGTTAGGGTTAGGGTTAGGGTTAGGGTTAGGGTTAGGGTTAGGGTTAGGGTTAGGGTTAGGGTTAGGGTTAGGGTTAGGGTTAGGGTTAGGGTTAGGGTTAGGGTTAGGGTTAGGGTTAGGGTTAGGGTTAGGGTTAGGGTTAGGGTTAGGGTTAGGGTTAGGGTTAGGGTTAGGGTTAGGGTTAGGGTTAGGGTTAGGGTTAGGGTTAGGGTTAGGGTTAGGGTTAGGGTTAGGGTTAGGGTTAGGGTTAGGGTTAGGGTTAGGGTTAGGGTTAGGGTTAGGGTTAGGGTTAGGGTTAGGGTTAGGGTTAGGGTTAGGGTTAGGGTTAGGGTTAGGGTTAGGGTTAGGGTTAGGGTTAGGGTTAGGGTTAGGGTTAGGGTTAGGGTTAGGGTTAGGGTTAGGGTTAGGGTTAGGGTTAGGGTTAGGGTTAGGGTTAGGGTTAGGGTTAGGGTTAGGGTTAGGGTTAGGGTTAGGGTTAGGGTTAGGGTTAGGGTTAGGGTTAGGGTTAGGGTTAGGGTTAGGGTTAGGGTTAGGGTTAGGGTTAGGGTTAGGGTTAGGGTTAGGGTTAGGGTTAGGGTTAGGGTTAGGGTTAGGGTTAGGGTTAGGGTTAGGGTTAGGGTTAGGGTTAGGGTTAGGGTTAGGGTTAGGGTTAGGGTTAGGGTTAGGGTTAGGGTTAGGGTTAGGGTTAGGGTTAGGGTTAGGGTTAGGGTTAGGGTTAGGGTTAGGGTTAGGGTTAGGGTTAGGGTTAGGGTTAGGGTTAGGGTTAGGGTTAGGGTTAGGGTTAGGGTTAGGGTTAGGGTTAGGGTTAGGGTTAGGGTTAGGGTTAGGGTTAGGGTTAGGGTTAGGGTTAGGGTTAGGGTTAGGGTTAGGGTTAGGGTTAGGGTTAGGGTTAGGGTTAGGGTTAGGGTTAGGGTTAGGGTTAGGGTTAGGGTTAGGGTTAGGGTTAGGGTTAGGGTTAGGGTTAGGGTTAGGGTTAGGGTTAGGGTTAGGGTTAGGGTTAGGGTTAGGGTTAGGGTTAGGGTTAGGGTTAGGGTTAGGGTTAGGGTTAGGGTTAGGGTTAGGGTTAGGGTTAGGGTTAGGGTTAGGGTTAGGGTTAGGGTTAGGGTTAGGGTTAGGGTTAGGGTTAGGGTTAGGGTTAGGGTTAGGGTTAGGGTTAGGGTTAGGGTTAGGGTTAGGGTTAGGGTTAGGGTTAGGGTTAGGGTTAGGGTTAGGGTTAGGGTTAGGGTTAGGGTTAGGGTTAGGGTTAGGGTTAGGGTTAGGGTTAGGGTTAGGGTTAGGGTTAGGGTTAGGGTTAGGGTTAGGGTTAGGGTTAGGGTTAGGGTTAGGGTTAGGGTTAGGGTTAGGGTTAGGGTTAGGGTTAGGGTTAGGGTTAGGGTTAGGGTTAGGGTTAGGGTTAGGGTTAGGGTTAGGGTTAGGGTTAGGGTTAGGGTTAGGGTTAGGGTTAGGGTTAGGGTTAGGGTTAGGGTTAGGGTTAGGGTTAGGGTTAGGGTTAGGGTTAGGGTTAGGGTTAGGGTTAGGGTTAGGGTTAGGGTTAGGGTTAGGGTTAGGGTTAGGGTTAGGGTTAGGGTTAGGGTTAGGGTTAGGGTTAGGGTTAGGGTTAGGGTTAGGGTTAGGGTTAGGGTTAGGGTTAGGGTTAGGGTTAGGGTTAGGGTTAGGGTTAGGGTTAGGGTTAGGGTTAGGGTTAGGGTTAGGGTTAGGGTTAGGGTTAGGGTTAGGGTTAGGGTTAGGGTTAGGGTTAGGGTTAGGGTTAGGGTTAGGGTTAGGGTTAGGGTTAGGGTTAGGGTTAGGGTTAGGGTTAGGGTTAGGGTTAGGGTTAGGGTTAGGGTTAGGGTTAGGGTTAGGGTTAGGGTTAGGGTTAGGGTTAGGGTTAGGGTTAGGGTTAGGGTTAGGGTTAGGGTTAGGGTTAGGGTTAGGGTTAGGGTTAGGGTTAGGGTTAGGGTTAGGGTTAGGGTTAGGGTTAGGGTTAGGGTTAGGGTTAGGGTTAGGGTTAGGGTTAGGGTTAGGGTTAGGGTTAGGGTTAGGGTTAGGGTTAGGGTTAGGGTTAGGGTTAGGGTTAGGGTTAGGGTTAGGGTTAGGGTTAGGGTTAGGGTTAGGGTTAGGGTTAGGGTTAGGGTTAGGGTTAGGGTTAGGGTTAGGGTTAGGGTTAGGGTTAGGGTTAGGGTTAGGGTTAGGGTTAGGGTTAGGGTTAGGGTTAGGGTTAGGGTTAGGGTTAGGGTTAGGGTTAGGGTTAGGGTTAGGGTTAGGGTTAGGGTTAGGGTTAGGGTTAGGGTTAGGGTTAGGGTTAGGGTTAGGGTTAGGGTTAGGGTTAGGGTTAGGGTTAGGGTTAGGGTTAGGGTTAGGGTTAGGGTTAGGGTTAGGGTTAGGGTTAGGGTTAGGGTTAGGGTTAGGGTTAGGGTTAGGGTTAGGGTTAGGGTTAGGGTTAGGGTTAGGGTTAGGGTTAGGGTTAGGGTTAGGGTTAGGGTTAGGGTTAGGGTTAGGGTTAGGGTTAGGGTTAGGGTTAGGGTTAGGGTTAGGGTTAGGGTTAGGGTTAGGGTTAGGGTTAGGGTTAGGGTTAGGGTTAGGGTTAGGGTTAGGGTTAGGGTTAGGGTTAGGGTTAGGGTTAGGGTTAGGGTTAGGGTTAGGGTTAGGGTTAGGGTTAGGGTTAGGGTTAGGGTTAGGGTTAGGGTTAGGGTTAGGGTTAGGGTTAGGGTTAGGGTTAGGGTTAGGGTTAGGGTTAGGGTTAGGGTTAGGGTTAGGGTTAGGGTTAGGGTTAGGGTTAGGGTTAGGGTTAGGGTTAGGGTTAGGGTTAGGGTTAGGGTTAGGGTTAGGGTTAGGGTTAGGGTTAGGGTTAGGGTTAGGGTTAGGGTTAGGGTTAGGGTTAGGGTTAGGGTTAGGGTTAGGGTTAGGGTTAGGGTTAGGGTTAGGGTTAGGGTTAGGGTTAGGGTTAGGGTTAGGGTTAGGGTTAGGGTTAGGGTTAGGGTTAGGGTTAGGGTTAGGGTTAGGGTTAGGGTTAGGGTTAGGGTTAGGGTTAGGGTTAGGGTTAGGGTTAGGGTTAGGGTTAGGGTTAGGGTTAGGGTTAGGGTTAGGGTTAGGGTTAGGGTTAGGGTTAGGGTTAGGGTTAGGGTTAGGGTTAGGGTTAGGGTTAGGGTTAGGGTTAGGGTTAGGGTTAGGGTTAGGGTTAGGGTTAGGGTTAGGGTTAGGGTTAGGGTTAGGGTTAGGGTTAGGGTTAGGGTTAGGGTTAGGGTTAGGGTTAGGGTTAGGGTTAGGGTTAGGGTTAGGGTTAGGGTTAGGGTTAGGGTTAGGGTTAGGGTTAGGGTTAGGGTTAGGGTTAGGGTTAGGGTTAGGGTTAGGGTTAGGGTTAGGGTTAGGGTTAGGGTTAGGGTTAGGGTTAGGGTTAGGGTTAGGGTTAGGGTTAGGGTTAGGGTTAGGGTTAGGGTTAGGGTTAGGGTTAGGGTTAGGGTTAGGGTTAGGGTTAGGGTTAGGGTTAGGGTTAGGGTTAGGGTTAGGGTTAGGGTTAGGGTTAGGGTTAGGGTTAGGGTTAGGGTTAGGGTTAGGGTTAGGGTTAGGGTTAGGGTTAGGGTTAGGGTTAGGGTTAGGGTTAGGGTTAGGGTTAGGGTTAGGGTTAGGGTTAGGGTTAGGGTTAGGGTTAGGGTTAGGGTTAGGGTTAGGGTTAGGGTTAGGGTTAGGGTTAGGGTTAGGGTTAGGGTTAGGGTTAGGGTTAGGGTTAGGGTTAGGGTTAGGGTTAGGGTTAGGGTTAGGGTTAGGGTTAGGGTTAGGGTTAGGGTTAGGGTTAGGGTTAGGGTTAGGGTTAGGGTTAGGGTTAGGGTTAGGGTTAGGGTTAGGGTTAGGGTTAGGGTTAGGGTTAGGGTTAGGGTTAGGGTTAGGGTTAGGGTTAGGGTTAGGGTTAGGGTTAGGGTTAGGGTTAGGGTTAGGGTTAGGGTTAGGGTTAGGGTTAGGGTTAGGGTTAGGGTTAGGGTTAGGGTTAGGGTTAGGGTTAGGGTTAGGGTTAGGGTTAGGGTTAGGGTTAGGGTTAGGGTTAGGGTTAGGGTTAGGGTTAGGGTTAGGGTTAGGGTTAGGGTTAGGGTTAGGGTTAGGGTTAGGGTTAGGGTTAGGGTTAGGGTTAGGGTTAGGGTTAGGGTTAGGGTTAGGGTTAGGGTTAGGGTTAGGGTTAGGGTTAGGGTTAGGGTTAGGGTTAGGGTTAGGGTTAGGGTTAGGGTTAGGGTTAGGGTTAGGGTTAGGGTTAGGGTTAGGGTTAGGGTTAGGGTTAGGGTTAGGGTTAGGGTTAGGGTTAGGGTTAGGGTTAGGGTTAGGGTTAGGGTTAGGGTTAGGGTTAGGGTTAGGGTTAGGGTTAGGGTTAGGGTTAGGGTTAGGGTTAGGGTTAGGGTTAGGGTTAGGGTTAGGGTTAGGGTTAGGGTTAGGGTTAGGGTTAGGGTTAGGGTTAGGGTTAGGGTTAGGGTTAGGGTTAGGGTTAGGGTTAGGGTTAGGGTTAGGGTTAGGGTTAGGGTTAGGGTTAGGGTTAGGGTTAGGGTTAGGGTTAGGGTTAGGGTTAGGGTTAGGGTTAGGGTTAGGGTTAGGGTTAGGGTTAGGGTTAGGGTTAGGGTTAGGGTTAGGGTTAGGGTTAGGGTTAGGGTTAGGGTTAGGGTTAGGGTTAGGGTTAGGGTTAGGGTTAGGGTTAGGGTTAGGGTTAGGGTTAGGGTTAGGGTTAGGGTTAGGGTTAGGGTTAGGGTTAGGGTTAGGGTTAGGGTTAGGGTTAGGGTTAGGGTTAGGGTTAGGGTTAGGGTTAGGGTTAGGGTTAGGGTTAGGGTTAGGGTTAGGGTTAGGGTTAGGGTTAGGGTTAGGGTTAGGGTTAGGGTTAGGGTTAGGGTTAGGGTTAGGGTTAGGGTTAGGGTTAGGGTTAGGGTTAGGGTTAGGGTTAGGGTTAGGGTTAGGGTTAGGGTTAGGGTTAGGGTTAGGGTTAGGGTTAGGGTTAGGGTTAGGGTTAGGGTTAGGGTTAGGGTTAGGGTTAGGGTTAGGGTTAGGGTTAGGGTTAGGGTTAGGGTTAGGGTTAGGGTTAGGGTTAGGGTTAGGGTTAGGGTTAGGGTTAGGGTTAGGGTTAGGGTTAGGGTTAGGGTTAGGGTTAGGGTTAGGGTTAGGGTTAGGGTTAGGGTTAGGGTTAGGGTTAGGGTTAGGGTTAGGGTTAGGGTTAGGGTTAGGGTTAGGGTTAGGGTTAGGGTTAGGGTTAGGGTTAGGGTTAGGGTTAGGGTTAGGGTTAGGGTTAGGGTTAGGGTTAGGGTTAGGGTTAGGGTTAGGGTTAGGGTTAGGGTTAGGGTTAGGGTTAGGGTTAGGGTTAGGGTTAGGGTTAGGGTTAGGGTTAGGGTTAGGGTTAGGGTTAGGGTTAGGGTTAGGGTTAGGGTTAGGGTTAGGGTTAGGGTTAGGGTTAGGGTTAGGGTTAGGGTTAGGGTTAGGGTTAGGGTTAGGGTTAGGGTTAGGGTTAGGGTTAGGGTTAGGGTTAGGGTTAGGGTTAGGGTTAGGGTTAGGGTTAGGGTTAGGGTTAGGGTTAGGGTTAGGGTTAGGGTTAGGGTTAGGGTTAGGGTTAGGGTTAGGGTTAGGGTTAGGGTTAGGGTTAGGGTTAGGGTTAGGGTTAGGGTTAGGGTTAGGGTTAGGGTTAGGGTTAGGGTTAGGGTTAGGGTTAGGGTTAGGGTTAGGGTTAGGGTTAGGGTTAGGGTTAGGGTTAGGGTTAGGGTTAGGGTTAGGGTTAGGGTTAGGGTTAGGGTTAGGGTTAGGGTTAGGGTTAGGGTTAGGGTTAGGGTTAGGGTTAGGGTTAGGGTTAGGGTTAGGGTTAGGGTTAGGGTTAGGGTTAGGGTTAGGGTTAGGGTTAGGGTTAGGGTTAGGGTTAGGGTTAGGGTTAGGGTTAGGGTTAGGGTTAGGGTTAGGGTTAGGGTTAGGGTTAGGGTTAGGGTTAGGGTTAGGGTTAGGGTTAGGGTTAGGGTTAGGGTTAGGGTTAGGGTTAGGGTTAGGGTTAGGGTTAGGGTTAGGGTTAGGGTTAGGGTTAGGGTTAGGGTTAGGGTTAGGGTTAGGGTTAGGGTTAGGGTTAGGGTTAGGGTTAGGGTTAGGGTTAGGGTTAGGGTTAGGGTTAGGGTTAGGGTTAGGGTTAGGGTTAGGGTTAGGGTTAGGGTTAGGGTTAGGGTTAGGGTTAGGGTTAGGGTTAGGGTTAGGGTTAGGGTTAGGGTTAGGGTTAGGGTTAGGGTTAGGGTTAGGGTTAGGGTTAGGGTTAGGGTTAGGGTTAGGGTTAGGGTTAGGGTTAGGGTTAGGGTTAGGGTTAGGGTTAGGGTTAGGGTTAGGGTTAGGGTTAGGGTTAGGGTTAGGGTTAGGGTTAGGGTTAGGGTTAGGGTTAGGGTTAGGGTTAGGGTTAGGGTTAGGGTTAGGGTTAGGGTTAGGGTTAGGGTTAGGGTTAGGGTTAGGGTTAGGGTTAGGGTTAGGGTTAGGGTTAGGGTTAGGGTTAGGGTTAGGGTTAGGGTTAGGGTTAGGGTTAGGGTTAGGGTTAGGGTTAGGGTTAGGGTTAGGGTTAGGGTTAGGGTTAGGGTTAGGGTTAGGGTTAGGGTTAGGGTTAGGGTTAGGGTTAGGGTTAGGGTTAGGGTTAGGGTTAGGGTTAGGGTTAGGGTTAGGGTTAGGGTTAGGGTTAGGGTTAGGGTTAGGGTTAGGGTTAGGGTTAGGGTTAGGGTTAGGGTTAGGGTTAGGGTTAGGGTTAGGGTTAGGGTTAGGGTTAGGGTTAGGGTTAGGGTTAGGGTTAGGGTTAGGGTTAGGGTTAGGGTTAGGGTTAGGGTTAGGGTTAGGGTTAGGGTTAGGGTTAGGGTTAGGGTTAGGGTTAGGGTTAGGGTTAGGGTTAGGGTTAGGGTTAGGGTTAGGGTTAGGGTTAGGGTTAGGGTTAGGGTTAGGGTTAGGGTTAGGGTTAGGGTTAGGGTTAGGGTTAGGGTTAGGGTTAGGGTTAGGGTTAGGGTTAGGGTTAGGGTTAGGGTTAGGGTTAGGGTTAGGGTTAGGGTTAGGGTTAGGGTTAGGGTTAGGGTTAGGGTTAGGGTTAGGGTTAGGGTTAGGGTTAGGGTTAGGGTTAGGGTTAGGGTTAGGGTTAGGGTTAGGGTTAGGGTTAGGGTTAGGGTTAGGGTTAGGGTTAGGGTTAGGGTTAGGGTTAGGGTTAGGGTTAGGGTTAGGGTTAGGGTTAGGGTTAGGGTTAGGGTTAGGGTTAGGGTTAGGGTTAGGGTTAGGGTTAGGGTTAGGGTTAGGGTTAGGGTTAGGGTTAGGGTTAGGGTTAGGGTTAGGGTTAGGGTTAGGGTTAGGGTTAGGGTTAGGGTTAGGGTTAGGGTTAGGGTTAGGGTTAGGGTTAGGGTTAGGGTTAGGGTTAGGGTTAGGGTTAGGGTTAGGGTTAGGGTTAGGGTTAGGGTTAGGGTTAGGGTTAGGGTTAGGGTTAGGGTTAGGGTTAGGGTTAGGGTTAGGGTTAGGGTTAGGGTTAGGGTTAGGGTTAGGGTTAGGGTTAGGGTTAGGGTTAGGGTTAGGGTTAGGGTTAGGGTTAGGGTTAGGGTTAGGGTTAGGGTTAGGGTTAGGGTTAGGGTTAGGGTTAGGGTTAGGGTTAGGGTTAGGGTTAGGGTTAGGGTTAGGGTTAGGGTTAGGGTTAGGGTTAGGGTTAGGGTTAGGGTTAGGGTTAGGGTTAGGGTTAGGGTTAGGGTTAGGGTTAGGGTTAGGGTTAGGGTTAGGGTTAGGGTTAGGGTTAGGGTTAGGGTTAGGGTTAGGGTTAGGGTTAGGGTTAGGGTTAGGGTTAGGGTTAGGGTTAGGGTTAGGGTTAGGGTTAGGGTTAGGGTTAGGGTTAGGGTTAGGGTTAGGGTTAGGGTTAGGGTTAGGGTTAGGGTTAGGGTTAGGGTTAGGGTTAGGGTTAGGGTTAGGGTTAGGGTTAGGGTTAGGGTTAGGGTTAGGGTTAGGGTTAGGGTTAGGGTTAGGGTTAGGGTTAGGGTTAGGGTTAGGGTTAGGGTTAGGGTTAGGGTTAGGGTTAGGGTTAGGGTTAGGGTTAGGGTTAGGGTTAGGGTTAGGGTTAGGGTTAGGGTTAGGGTTAGGGTTAGGGTTAGGGTTAGGGTTAGGGTTAGGGTTAGGGTTAGGGTTAGGGTTAGGGTTAGGGTTAGGGTTAGGGTTAGGGTTAGGGTTAGGGTTAGGGTTAGGGTTAGGGTTAGGGTTAGGGTTAGGGTTAGGGTTAGGGTTAGGGTTAGGGTTAGGGTTAGGGTTAGGGTTAGGGTTAGGGTTAGGGTTAGGGTTAGGGTTAGGGTTAGGGTTAGGGTTAGGGTTAGGGTTAGGGTTAGGGTTAGGGTTAGGGTTAGGGTTAGGGTTAGGGTTAGGGTTAGGGTTAGGGTTAGGGTTAGGGTTAGGGTTAGGGTTAGGGTTAGGGTTAGGGTTAGGGTTAGGGTTAGGGTTAGGGTTAGGGTTAGGGTTAGGGTTAGGGTTAGGGTTAGGGTTAGGGTTAGGGTTAGGGTTAGGGTTAGGGTTAGGGTTAGGGTTAGGGTTAGGGTTAGGGTTAGGGTTAGGGTTAGGGTTAGGGTTAGGGTTAGGGTTAGGGTTAGGGTTAGGGTTAGGGTTAGGGTTAGGGTTAGGGTTAGGGTTAGGGTTAGGGTTAGGGTTAGGGTTAGGGTTAGGGTTAGGGTTAGGGTTAGGGTTAGGGTTAGGGTTAGGGTTAGGGTTAGGGTTAGGGTTAGGGTTAGGGTTAGGGTTAGGGTTAGGGTTAGGGTTAGGGTTAGGGTTAGGGTTAGGGTTAGGGTTAGGGTTAGGGTTAGGGTTAGGGTTAGGGTTAGGGTTAGGGTTAGGGTTAGGGTTAGGGTTAGGGTTAGGGTTAGGGTTAGGGTTAGGGTTAGGGTTAGGGTTAGGGTTAGGGTTAGGGTTAGGGTTAGGGTTAGGGTTAGGGTTAGGGTTAGGGTTAGGGTTAGGGTTAGGGTTAGGGTTAGGGTTAGGGTTAGGGTTAGGGTTAGGGTTAGGGTTAGGGTTAGGGTTAGGGTTAGGGTTAGGGTTAGGGTTAGGGTTAGGGTTAGGGTTAGGGTTAGGGTTAGGGTTAGGGTTAGGGTTAGGGTTAGGGTTAGGGTTAGGGTTAGGGTTAGGGTTAGGGTTAGGGTTAGGGTTAGGGTTAGGGTTAGGGTTAGGGTTAGGGTTAGGGTTAGGGTTAGGGTTAGGGTTAGGGTTAGGGTTAGGGTTAGGGTTAGGGTTAGGGTTAGGGTTAGGGTTAGGGTTAGGGTTAGGGTTAGGGTTAGGGTTAGGGTTAGGGTTAGGGTTAGGGTTAGGGTTAGGGTTAGGGTTAGGGTTAGGGTTAGGGTTAGGGTTAGGGTTAGGGTTAGGGTTAGGGTTAGGGTTAGGGTTAGGGTTAGGGTTAGGGTTAGGGTTAGGGTTAGGGTTAGGGTTAGGGTTAGGGTTAGGGTTAGGGTTAGGGTTAGGGTTAGGGTTAGGGTTAGGGTTAGGGTTAGGGTTAGGGTTAGGGTTAGGGTTAGGGTTAGGGTTAGGGTTAGGGTTAGGGTTAGGGTTAGGGTTAGGGTTAGGGTTAGGGTTAGGGTTAGGGTTAGGGTTAGGGTTAGGGTTAGGGTTAGGGTTAGGGTTAGGGTTAGGGTTAGGGTTAGGGTTAGGGTTAGGGTTAGGGTTAGGGTTAGGGTTAGGGTTAGGGTTAGGGTTAGGGTTAGGGTTAGGGTTAGGGTTAGGGTTAGGGTTAGGGTTAGGGTTAGGGTTAGGGTTAGGGTTAGGGTTAGGGTTAGGGTTAGGGTTAGGGTTAGGGTTAGGGTTAGGGTTAGGGTTAGGGTTAGGGTTAGGGTTAGGGTTAGGGTTAGGGTTAGGGTTAGGGTTAGGGTTAGGGTTAGGGTTAGGGTTAGGGTTAGGGTTAGGGTTAGGGTTAGGGTTAGGGTTAGGGTTAGGGTTAGGGTTAGGGTTAGGGTTAGGGTTAGGGTTAGGGTTAGGGTTAGGGTTAGGGTTAGGGTTAGGGTTAGGGTTAGGGTTAGGGTTAGGGTTAGGGTTAGGGTTAGGGTTAGGGTTAGGGTTAGGGTTAGGGTTAGGGTTAGGGTTAGGGTTAGGGTTAGGGTTAGGGTTAGGGTTAGGGTTAGGGTTAGGGTTAGGGTTAGGGTTAGGGTTAGGGTTAGGGTTAGGGTTAGGGTTAGGGTTAGGGTTAGGGTTAGGGTTAGGGTTAGGGTTAGGGTTAGGGTTAGGGTTAGGGTTAGGGTTAGGGTTAGGGTTAGGGTTAGGGTTAGGGTTAGGGTTAGGGTTAGGGTTAGGGTTAGGGTTAGGGTTAGGGTTAGGGTTAGGGTTAGGGTTAGGGTTAGGGTTAGGGTTAGGGTTAGGGTTAGGGTTAGGGTTAGGGTTAGGGTTAGGGTTAGGGTTAGGGTTAGGGTTAGGGTTAGGGTTAGGGTTAGGGTTAGGGTTAGGGTTAGGGTTAGGGTTAGGGTTAGGGTTAGGGTTAGGGTTAGGGTTAGGGTTAGGGTTAGGGTTAGGGTTAGGGTTAGGGTTAGGGTTAGGGTTAGGGTTAGGGTTAGGGTTAGGGTTAGGGTTAGGGTTAGGGTTAGGGTTAGGGTTAGGGTTAGGGTTAGGGTTAGGGTTAGGGTTAGGGTTAGGGTTAGGGTTAGGGTTAGGGTTAGGGTTAGGGTTAGGGTTAGGGTTAGGGTTAGGGTTAGGGTTAGGGTTAGGGTTAGGGTTAGGGTTAGGGTTAGGGTTAGGGTTAGGGTTAGGGTTAGGGTTAGGGTTAGGGTTAGGGTTAGGGTTAGGGTTAGGGTTAGGGTTAGGGTTAGGGTTAGGGTTAGGGTTAGGGTTAGGGTTAGGGTTAGGGTTAGGGTTAGGGTTAGGGTTAGGGTTAGGGTTAGGGTTAGGGTTAGGGTTAGGGTTAGGGTTAGGGTTAGGGTTAGGGTTAGGGTTAGGGTTAGGGTTAGGGTTAGGGTTAGGGTTAGGGTTAGGGTTAGGGTTAGGGTTAGGGTTAGGGTTAGGGTTAGGGTTAGGGTTAGGGTTAGGGTTAGGGTTAGGGTTAGGGTTAGGGTTAGGGTTAGGGTTAGGGTTAGGGTTAGGGTTAGGGTTAGGGTTAGGGTTAGGGTTAGGGTTAGGGTTAGGGTTAGGGTTAGGGTTAGGGTTAGGGTTAGGGTTAGGGTTAGGGTTAGGGTTAGGGTTAGGGTTAGGGTTAGGGTTAGGGTTAGGGTTAGGGTTAGGGTTAGGGTTAGGGTTAGGGTTAGGGTTAGGGTTAGGGTTAGGGTTAGGGTTAGGGTTAGGGTTAGGGTTAGGGTTAGGGTTAGGGTTAGGGTTAGGGTTAGGGTTAGGGTTAGGGTTAGGGTTAGGGTTAGGGTTAGGGTTAGGGTTAGGGTTAGGGTTAGGGTTAGGGTTAGGGTTAGGGTTAGGGTTAGGGTTAGGGTTAGGGTTAGGGTTAGGGTTAGGGTTAGGGTTAGGGTTAGGGTTAGGGTTAGGGTTAGGGTTAGGGTTAGGGTTAGGGTTAGGGTTAGGGTTAGGGTTAGGGTTAGGGTTAGGGTTAGGGTTAGGGTTAGGGTTAGGGTTAGGGTTAGGGTTAGGGTTAGGGTTAGGGTTAGGGTTAGGGTTAGGGTTAGGGTTAGGGTTAGGGTTAGGGTTAGGGTTAGGGTTAGGGTTAGGGTTAGGGTTAGGGTTAGGGTTAGGGTTAGGGTTAGGGTTAGGGTTAGGGTTAGGGTTAGGGTTAGGGTTAGGGTTAGGGTTAGGGTTAGGGTTAGGGTTAGGGTTAGGGTTAGGGTTAGGGTTAGGGTTAGGGTTAGGGTTAGGGTTAGGGTTAGGGTTAGGGTTAGGGTTAGGGTTAGGGTTAGGGTTAGGGTTAGGGTTAGGGTTAGGGTTAGGGTTAGGGTTAGGGTTAGGGTTAGGGTTAGGGTTAGGGTTAGGGTTAGGGTTAGGGTTAGGGTTAGGGTTAGGGTTAGGGTTAGGGTTAGGGTTAGGGTTAGGGTTAGGGTTAGGGTTAGGGTTAGGGTTAGGGTTAGGGTTAGGGTTAGGGTTAGGGTTAGGGTTAGGGTTAGGGTTAGGGTTAGGGTTAGGGTTAGGGTTAGGGTTAGGGTTAGGGTTAGGGTTAGGGTTAGGGTTAGGGTTAGGGTTAGGGTTAGGGTTAGGGTTAGGGTTAGGGTTAGGGTTAGGGTTAGGGTTAGGGTTAGGGTTAGGGTTAGGGTTAGGGTTAGGGTTAGGGTTAGGGTTAGGGTTAGGGTTAGGGTTAGGGTTAGGGTTAGGGTTAGGGTTAGGGTTAGGGTTAGGGTTAGGGTTAGGGTTAGGGTTAGGGTTAGGGTTAGGGTTAGGGTTAGGGTTAGGGTTAGGGTTAGGGTTAGGGTTAGGGTTAGGGTTAGGGTTAGGGTTAGGGTTAGGGTTAGGGTTAGGGTTAGGGTTAGGGTTAGGGTTAGGGTTAGGGTTAGGGTTAGGGTTAGGGTTAGGGTTAGGGTTAGGGTTAGGGTTAGGGTTAGGGTTAGGGTTAGGGTTAGGGTTAGGGTTAGGGTTAGGGTTAGGGTTAGGGTTAGGGTTAGGGTTAGGGTTAGGGTTAGGGTTAGGGTTAGGGTTAGGGTTAGGGTTAGGGTTAGGGTTAGGGTTAGGGTTAGGGTTAGGGTTAGGGTTAGGGTTAGGGTTAGGGTTAGGGTTAGGGTTAGGGTTAGGGTTAGGGTTAGGGTTAGGGTTAGGGTTAGGGTTAGGGTTAGGGTTAGGGTTAGGGTTAGGGTTAGGGTTAGGGTTAGGGTTAGGGTTAGGGTTAGGGTTAGGGTTAGGGTTAGGGTTAGGGTTAGGGTTAGGGTTAGGGTTAGGGTTAGGGTTAGGGTTAGGGTTAGGGTTAGGGTTAGGGTTAGGGTTAGGGTTAGGGTTAGGGTTAGGGTTAGGGTTAGGGTTAGGGTTAGGGTTAGGGTTAGGGTTAGGGTTAGGGTTAGGGTTAGGGTTAGGGTTAGGGTTAGGGTTAGGGTTAGGGTTAGGGTTAGGGTTAGGGTTAGGGTTAGGGTTAGGGTTAGGGTTAGGGTTAGGGTTAGGGTTAGGGTTAGGGTTAGGGTTAGGGTTAGGGTTAGGGTTAGGGTTAGGGTTCGGGTTAGGGTTAGGGTTAGGGTTAGGGTTAGGGTTAGGGTTAGGGTTAGGGTTAGGGTTAGGGTTAGGGTTAGGGTTAGGGTTAGGGTTAGGGTTAGGGTTAGGGTTAGGGTTAGGGTTAGGGTTAGGGTTAGGGTTAGGGTTAGGGTTAGGGTTAGGGTTAGGGTT
This sequence comes from Masticophis lateralis, assembly GCA_030761175.1. Lineage (NCBI taxonomy): Eukaryota > Metazoa > Chordata > Lepidosauria > Squamata > Colubridae > Masticophis > Masticophis lateralis. The sequence continues at coordinate 2,420 of JAUDYJ010000013.1, read as the reverse complement.
AGGGTTAGGGTTAGGGTTAGGGTTAGGGTTAGGGTTAGGGTTAGGGTTAGGGTTAGGGTTAGGGTTAGGGTTAGGGTTAGGGTTAGGGTTAGGGTTAGGGTTAGGGTTAGGGTTAGGGTTAGGGTTAGGGTTAGGGTTAGGGTTAGGGTTAGGGTTAGGGTTAGGGTTAGGGTTAGGGTTAGGGTTAGGGTTAGGGTTAGGGTTAGGGTTAGGGTTAGGGTTAGGGTTAGGGTTAGGGTTAGGGTTAGGGTTAGGGTTAGGGTTAGGGTTAGGGTTAGGGTTAGGGTTAGGGTTAGGGTTAGGGTTAGGGTTAGGGTTAGGGTTAGGGTTAGGGTTAGGGTTAGGGTTAGGGTTAGGGTTAGGGTTAGGGTTAGGGTTAGGGTTAGGGTTAGGGTTAGGGTTAGGGTTAGGGTTAGGGTTAGGGTTAGGGTTAGGGTTAGGGTTAGGGTTAGGGTTAGGGTTAGGGTTAGGGTTAGGGTTAGGGTTAGGGTTAGGGTTAGGGTTAGGGTTAGGGTTAGGGTTAGGGTTAGGGTTAGGGTTAGGGTTAGGGTTAGGGTTAGGGTTAGGGTTAGGGTTAGGGTTAGGGTTAGGGTTAGGGTTAGGGTTAGGGTTAGGGTTAGGGTTAGGGTTAGGGTTAGGGTTAGGGTTAGGGTTAGGGTTAGGGTTAGGGTTAGGGTTAGGGTTAGGGTTAGGGTTAGGGTTAGGGTTAGGGTTAGGGTTAGGGTTAGGGTTAGGGTTAGGGTTAGGGTTAGGGTTAGGGTTAGGGTTAGGGTTAGGGTTAGGGTTAGGGTTAGGGTTAGGGTTAGGGTTAGGGTTAGGGTTAGGGTTAGGGTTAGGGTTAGGGTTAGGGTTAGGGTTAGGGTTAGGGTTAGGGTTAGGGTTAGGGTTAGGGTTAGGGTTAGGGTTAGGGTTAGGGTTAGGGTTAGGGTTAGGGTTAGGGTTAGGGTTAGGGTTAGGGTTAGGGTTAGGGTTAGGGTTAGGGTTAGGGTTAGGGTTAGGGTTAGGGTTAGGGTTAGGGTTAGGGTTAGGGTTAGGGTTAGGGTTAGGGTTAGGGTTAGGGTTAGGGTTAGGGTTAGGGTTAGGGTTAGGGTTAGGGTTAGGGTTAGGGTTAGGGTTAGGGTTAGGGTTAGGGTTAGGGTTAGGGTTAGGGTTAGGGTTAGGGTTAGGGTTAGGGTTAGGGTTAGGGTTAGGGTTAGGGTTAGGGTTAGGGTTAGGGTTAGGGTTAGGGTTAGGGTTAGGGTTAGGGTTAGGGTTAGGGTTAGGGTTAGGGTTAGGGTTAGGGTTAGGGTTAGGGTTAGGGTTAGGGTTAGGGTTAGGGTTAGGGTTAGGGTTAGGGTTAGGGTTAGGGTTAGGGTTAGGGTTAGGGTTAGGGTTAGGGTTAGGGTTAGGGTTAGGGTTAGGGTTAGGGTTAGGGTTAGGGTTAGGGTTAGGGTTAGGGTTAGGGTTAGGGTTAGGGTTAGGGTTAGGGTTAGGGTTAGGGTTAGGGTTAGGGTTAGGGTTAGGGTTAGGGTTAGGGTTAGGGTTAGGGTTAGGGTTAGGGTTAGGGTTAGGGTTAGGGTTAGGGTTAGGGTTAGGGTTAGGGTTAGGGTTAGGGTTAGGGTTAGGGTTAGGGTTAGGGTTAGGGTTAGGGTTAGGGTTAGGGTTAGGGTTAGGGTTAGGGTTAGGGTTAGGGTTAGGGTTAGGGTTAGGGTTAGGGTTAGGGTTAGGGTTAGGGTTAGGGTTAGGGTTAGGGTTAGGGTTAGGGTTAGGGTTAGGGTTAGGGTTAGGGTTAGGGTTAGGGTTAGGGTTAGGGTTAGGGTTAGGGTTAGGGTTAGGGTTAGGGTTAGGGTTAGGGTTAGGGTTAGGGTTAGGGTTAGGGTTAGGGTTAGGGTTAGGGTTAGGGTTAGGGTTAGGGTTAGGGTTAGGGTTAGGGTTAGGGTTAGGGTTAGGGTTAGGGTTAGGGTTAGGGTTAGGGTTAGGGTTAGGGTTAGGGTTAGGGTTAGGGTTAGGGTTAGGGTTAGGGTTAGGGTTAGGGTTAGGGTTAGGGTTAGGGTTAGGGTTAGGGTTAGGGTTAGGGTTAGGGTTAGGGTTAGGGTTAGGGTTAGGGTTAGGGTTAGGGTTAGGGTTAGGGTTAGGGTTAGGGTTAGGGTTAGGGTTAGGGTTAGGGTTAGGGTTAGGGTTAGGGTTAGGGTTAGGGTTAGGGTTAGGGTTAGGGTTAGGGTTAGGGTTAGGGTTAGGGTTAGGGTTAGGGTTAGGGTTAGGGTTAGGGTTAGGGTTAGGGTTAGGGTTAGGGTTAGGGTTAGGGTTAGGGTTAGGGTTAGGGTTAGGGTTAGGGTTAGGGTTAGGGTTAGGGTTAGGGTTAGGGTTAGGGTTAGGGTTAGGGTTAGGGTTAGGGTTAGGGTTAGGGTTAGGGTTAGGGTTAGGGTTAGGGTTAGGGTTAG
>JAUDYJ010000120.1:0-13594 GCA_030761175.1 Masticophis lateralis | reverse complement strand
CCTAGTGCCGCATAACAGGGTGAGCTCCTGTGACTTAGCCGAGCTTCTGCCAACCTAGTAGTTCGAAAGCACATAAAAAATGCAAATAGAAAAATAGGGACCACCTTTGGTGGGAAGGGAATAGCTTTCCGTGTACCTTTGGTGTTGAGTCATGCCGGCCACATGACCAAGGAGACGTCTTCAGACAGCACTGGCTCTTCGGCTTTGAAACGGAGATGAGCACTGCCCCGTAGAGTTGGGAACAACTAGGACATATGTGCGAGGGGAACCTTTACTTTTACTAATACTTCACGTGATTTTGATTGTATGCCTCTGTTAATACAACCAAGGATAAGTCCAGCAGGAGGAGAGTTTCCTGCAAATATGGCATTGAATATCAACCTGATATGATTATCCTGGTATCCCATCAACCTGGAAGACAAAGTAGCAGAATATCTCTAGAAGAACAAGAAAGATTTTTTTTTCTTTTTCCTCCTGTGACAGAAGGATGGCTTTGAAAAGGGCAAAGCATGGAGAACAATAAATAAATGTGGGATGAAGCAGTTTCCTGAGTGTATACAAACAACTGTCAGTCTCTTGCTTAAAAACTTTTTGAAAATTTCTATGTGCAACCTGTTGAGGCGCCAGGATTGGGAGAAGTCTGTAGATGTTTTCTGAGTTTTTCGCGGGTGTTTGTATGTAGGTCTTTAGTTATTCGGGTTTTCTCCCATGTAAAATTGGAAGTGTCTTGGTGACGTTTCGACGAAGTCTCATTCATCATCTTCAGGCTGGTGTTTTCAGCTTCGTGCTTCTAGGAGCAATGTGTGATCGCAGCTGTTTCTTCCTTTTAACTGCTAGTGGTGGTATGAACTGATTGGGTGGGAGCTTGGGTGTGTTCTGATGGGGTGGAGGTGTGTTCTGATTGGGTGGGGGCTTGGCTGTGCTCTGATTGGATGGGTGGTTGGCTGTGCTCTGATTGGATGGGAGGTGTTCTGTTTGGGTGGGGGCTTGGTTGTGCTCAGGTTACTCTTGAGTTGCAGGGGGGTTTGAGCTGGTGAGCTGCATTGCTGTAGTCTGTAGATATTTGTATACAACAAGTTCCGAATTAATATGAAGAATGATGCATTTTTTAAAAAACAAGAGAGAAGAAGCCATATCCATCTATATCTTGTTTGTTTAGACTGGGTTTTGCATCTCCCATAACAATTAACGGTATTTTTTAAATCACTTCTCTAACAAGCAACAAAGTCTGGATGGATTAGAAGCCAAAATTATTATTTTTTTCCCCCTAGCTCTTGTGAAACCAAAAAAATGAGGAGAATCAAGAAAAGGAGACTGAGCAAGCGGGGTGGGGGGGGGTGGAATATCTGCTGAAAAATGAAAGTATTAAAGTACAGGCAATTAAAATGCAATGAAACCAGATTCTTTGTCATTTATCCCATTACTTTGCAGTGAATTCACTTGGATGTACACATTCAAATTCTTGCTTGGACAGAACAGATTTTTCTAAAATTAATCCTCATCTAATCCAAATACCACCACCACCCTCCGCCCAAGTAGGAGACCCTACACCATTTCTGTCAGATAGCAGTCCAATCTCCCATTGAAAGCCTCCAGTGATGAAGCTCCCACAACTTCCGAAGGCAACTTCTGTTCCATGGGTTGATTGTTCTCCCCGTCAGAAAATTTCTCCTTATTTCTAGGTTGAATCTCTCCTTGATCAGTTTCCATCCATTATTCCTCATCTGGCCTTCAGGAGAAAGGAGAAAAATTAACCTGATCATACCTGTGTAGGAACACGCCAGGAACATAATTAGAATTTTAGGAGGAATCAACCACATTGCTTTAATAACAAAGAGGCAAACTTTCTAGATAACGCTTTTCCACACCGTGATGAAGTCTTCATAAGGCCCAGAAACATTATCTGAAGTGAAGATAAACCGAAAGGTTTAATCCCCCGGTTATTTTCGAGATGATAGATCTTCTACGCAACCAGAAAGCCTTCCGACTAAACGTACGTCAGCGTAACATTCCGTACCTCTATCTGTATATCTTTTCTGCTCCTCTTTTGAGTTCATAGACATCGTTGTTTCTTTTCTTTTCTTTCTTTCTTTTTTTTTTTGACAATCAAAAGAGGAGGCAATAAAGAAGCAGCTAAAAAAAAAAAAAAATCCCCACTATTTTACATTTCAAATGATTCCTGGCATTTTCCCTTATCTGTTTGTGCCAGTTTGACAAGCTCTTTTTTCCCTCCGATTTGTTAAGAGTGGAAAGCCTCGGAGAAAAAAAAAGGGAGTCGAATAGTAAAAAACAGTAAATCAGAATAGAATAACAGAGTTAGAAGGGACTTTGGAGGTCTTCTAGTCCACCCCCCTTCCTAGGCAGGAAACCCTACACCACTTCAGACAAATGGTTATCCAACGTCTTCTTAAAAACTTCCAACATTGGAGCATTCACAACTTCTGGAGGCAAGGAGCCTGAGTAGCGTAGGGGAGTAATGCCTCCTACAAAGGCAGCATTTAAGATCCAGCTGCTGCAATTAATTGCGAGTTCAATCCCAGGCAGGCTCAAGGTCGACTCAGCCTTCCATCCTTTATAAGGTGGGTAAATTGAGGGCCCAGTTTGTTGGGGGCAATAAGCTGACTTTGTATAAATATAAATATACGAAAGTATGAAGGCTATTGCTTAATGCATTGTAAACCGCCCTGAGTCTCCGGAGAAGGGCGGCATATAAATCAAATTAAAAAAAAAAGTTGTTCCACCAATTAATTGTTCTAACTGTCAGGAAATTTCTCCTTTTGCCGATTCTCCAATTGCCAGTGACATGTGGAAATTAGTCCATAATTTTCCTTCTGCAACTCGTTCCTGTAAAAGAGAGGGGAAGAAGAGAAGATATGGCTTGGCTGGAGAACCATCTTGAAAGATGTCTAGAGGTAGTCCTTGACTTATAACAGTTTGTTTAGTAACTGTTCAAAATTACAATGACACTGGGGGGGGGGAGTGACTTAGGATCATTTTTCACACTTATGACCAATCGCAGCAACCCTGTAGTCACGTGATCAAAATTCAGATACTTAGCAACCAGTTCCTATTTATGACGGTGGCAGTATCCCAGGTATCAAGTTTCCAAGTTATAACTCCATAGAAAGCAGAACTCCGAGGCAGGCAGATTCCTCAAAGACCAATTTTATTTGGAGATATCATACTGGCGCAAACTGGTGAAAACCGACTCTGAAAGTTCCCGCAGCTTTCATCTGATTAAAAAGTGAAAGTTCCCCCTTTCCCCAAACAATCAGTCACATTGTCCAATCAAGGTTCTGGCTGGTTGCCTGGTTCCTTTCTCTCCTCCTCTCTCCAGCCACCTGTTGGAATGTCCTTGGTTCCCACAAGGAGCTATTTTGTTTTGGTTACAAAATCCTCCTCTAACTATGTTCCCTCTCCAAAATGGGGCCAGCCAGGCTCGCTTCAGAGTTGACACTAGGACTCTGCGACTCTGACCAGCAGAGTCAACGGGATTCATTGAAGAGACGTGTTACTAATCTGACAACTGCAATAATTTGCTTCACAACCGTGGCAAGAAAGATGGTAAGATGGGGCAAAGCTCACTGAACCAATATCTCTGTCAGGGTTCCAAGGAACACCCCCAATGAAAGAAGACTCCAAGGTTTGAGTTTCCTCAAAGTTCCTTTTTATTGACGATGTCATATTGGCACATTTGGGAAAACCCGAATCGTAAAGTTTCCAGGTTTTCCACAACCAAAGGAAAGTTCAAGTCCCTGCCCAGCACCCACAGGTCCATCACATGGTCCGATCACTGCACCGTCCCAACTGGAGATGCCTCCCAGTCATCCAACTCCAGGTGCCAGGGCAATGCATCCTTGACTTTCTGAGAAAGGAATGTTATTTTGACTACATATCACCCAAACGCTATGCAATCCCCCTTCCCATTTTCCCACAGAAGAATATGTGGCAGGCCTGAAGGCCAAAATGTAAAAGATGGCTTCCAGGTCTGACAGGCTCACTTAGCTACCGAAATGATGGGCTCAGTTTTGGTCGTAAGCTGAGGACAACCTATAATTTCAAGCGGGATTCTTCACCCTTGAGAGAAATCCCAGCGCAGAAGAGAACGAGGGTGGTAGGAAGCCTTAGTTATAATTCATGGGTATTTATTTATTATTTACTAAATTTATAGGCCATCCATCTCACCCTGCAAGGCAGTTCTTGAATCGTATCCTTCCCATCTTGTGCGTTGTTCCTTCTTGGAAGTCTCGTCACAGCTGAATTGTGATGTTTCTGCATGTTTGGTGAAAAGGAGAGAATCTTGGGCCGTATACCATGTTAAGTTGTGGGTTTTTTAGCTCTTATTTTATGCCATGAGCCACAACAAACAGAATTTATACAAGCTGTAAAGCATGCTTTACATAGCTCAAAGTGGCAACATAGTCAGCCATTAGCAACACACTTGACAAATAAACCTTAGGATGATGTATTGAGCCTAGCCAAGAAAATGTCTGAATATATTTTTATTTGTCCTTTCGAAATGGCCGAGAGACTGATTTGAAGGCAGGCCGACTAAGCAAATCAGAAACTGGGCTTCTGGTTGAGCATCAGTGTTAACTGACTCAAATCTCGGCTCCCCATCTCTTCCCTGTCTCATTCTCAAGATGTTTTAAAGTTGCTTTAGAGTTCTTTGGAAGACACGTTTGATTTCATTGGTTTATTGTTGTAAGGAAACAGAAGGAGAAAACAGTGGTTCTATCGCTTTGTCGGGTCCCAATTGTCCCACTTCCTGATCTGAAATATTCCAAAGGGAGAGTTTATCTTTTCTCTCGTGGTTGCGTCAAGAAATTGGAGAGAGTTAGAAGTTAGAACATAAAATTGTAGAGCTGGAAGGGATATTGGAGGTCCAATCCCTTGCTCAAGGCAAGTTGGCCACGGAGAGTTGTTGTAGACCCTCACACTTCAACCTACACAAGGGATGTCTGGAAGAGGACACTACTTACGATCTACTCTCTGGAGATGCAGGGATGAGCAGGTTTTTTCAAAGGAACTCTCTGTTCGGATGACATTTCCATGATGCATCTGTGGATTTAGAGGGCAATGTAACCCACCCTCCGAGGCCGCATTGGCCACGCAGGTGGCATAAATCCTCACTGAGAAGTGAGATGTTGCCAATGGTCACCAGATGGTCAAATTCGCCTGTTATTTATACCTATAATTAGCAACAAGCTGTGATCTCAGGCCTATAGACGTCAGATTTCTACACAATGATTCTTGCTGGGGGGTTTTTTTGAGGGGTGGGGAGAGGAAAATCTGGAAGGCAATGCTGAGTCTTTGGGGGGAAAATTACCAGCACAACCCAAGCCTCTAGTGAAGAAAGATGAGTCTTATAGATCAGCATATGTTCCCCAGGAGGACGGTGCTGAAATTATCCCTTGTAAAGATTTTATCTTTTCTTCCCCTGGATTTCAAGTATTCACGGGAAAGCTTTAAAGGTTTTGATAGCTTTTGATTTCCCCAATTGCTTTTTTTAGTGTATATAAAGTCCCTTTTCTCTGGCCCGTTGCTTTCAAAAGGCCTCAATCAATCAACCATTAATCCTATCCAATGTTTTAGTGGGAGTCCTGGTTGCATGCAACCCTTGGATTCAAAACCACCTTGTTGAGAATATAGGATTCCTGGCTTCTTTCTCAAAGTAAGCCAACTCTTAAGTATTCTACTTTCTCCAAGATGGTCTCCCATCTTTTAACACCTGTAAAAGCATTGCCAAAAAGGCATTAAGAGTTGTAAACCTAATTTTGTGAAGCTTCTTCTCCGGTAACATTGAATTGCTAACTAAGGCATACAAAACCTTTGCCAGACCAATTCTCGAATACAACTCATCTGCCTGGAATCCACACTGTATATCGGACATTAATAAGATTGAGCGGGTCCAGAGGCATTTCACGAGAAGGGTATTCCATTCCTCTACTCACAATAGAATTCCCTATGCCACCAGGCTTGAAATTTTGGGCTTGGACAATCTGGAACTACGCCGACTATGGTCTGACCTAAGCATAGTACATAAAATTGTCTGCTACAATGTCCTACCTGTCAATGACTATTTCAGCCTCAATCTCAATAATTCACGGGTAAACAATCGATACAAACTCAAGGTGAACCACTCCAAACTCGATTGCAGAAAATACGACTTCAGCAACAGAGTGGTCAGTGCCTGGAATGCTCTACCCGACTCCGTGGTTACATTCTGAAACCACCACAGCTTCGACCTCAAACTGTCTACCATGGGCCTCACCCCATTCCTAAGAGGTCCGTAAAGGGGGCGTAAAAACTCATCAGCGTGCCTACTGTCCCTGTCCTACTGTCCCCACTTATTTGCATTCATTTCTTTCGTTCATATCCATGTTTATATTTATACCTGCTATCTTTGTACATGTTTGACAAACTAATAAATACAAAATACCTTTTCCATCAAGGTGCTGCACATTGGCAGGATTAGCTCGGCCGCTTCATCCAGTCAATATGGGGAGTGATGCTCCCTCTTACCAAGTTTTCTCAGTGAATCCGGTAATGGAGAAACCTGCTTTCTAACGCTTTTTCTCTCCGGCTTGAACAAAAAAACCCCCCACAAACGATCAATGGGGCTTTAGGTCTTCCCAAAAGGCAAAAGACAGCATAGAGTTAGCTCAACCTGATCCATGACTGATCCTGTTGGAGGTTAAATTTAGCCTTCGGGGCATACCGCACTGGGTCAGCTGATCCCTTTTTTTAGACTTTCTGCAAGAAAGAGTTCTACCTTTATTTATTTAACACATTCAATAGTCACTGGAAATTTTTAAAGAAAAGATTGAACAGCCAGAATGGTATACAGTCTCTAGCTTGAGCAGGGGGTGGGGGGGGGTTGGACTAGAAGACCCCTCCAGGGTCACTTCCAACTCTGTTATTCTGTCTCAGATATGGGACTCTGGGTGGCTCATGATGAAGACAAGAGTTTTAAAAACCCAGCAGCATTTAAAACCAGCCTAAATAACATAGACATAGTGGCTGGGAACATTCGTAAACACTCAAAGTAAATGTGAAATGGTTTCACCCGTGCTATTAGTGTCCCAGACACACTGTCAAAGGTTGGTGTTGTAGAAATGGCTGCAGTGTCAGGCCAAGTCTAATACATCAATCAATCAATCAATCAAGTTATTATTCATTTGTTTATAAAAATGTATTGGCCACCCATCTTACCATAGGGTAACTGGGCAGTTTACAGTTACATATACGGTTAAAACATACAAAGACATTAAAACCAAGGACACGTGGGGAGGATGGGGGAAGAGTGGGCAGAGGTGGAATCTGTTACTAATCAGTCCACCCCCTCTATTGCACTGATTCCCCCACTGGATTCCCAAGACGACTGATAGAGCCACATCTTTAGATCCTTATGAAAGGTTAGAAGGCTTATGGCATTAACCTCACATCAGGAGTGACGAGATGTTCCTGATCTGATCTAGGCTTCCTGAGACAGTAACAAGCACACAATTAGTCTCCAAAACCCTCTTTTTATTTCAACAGCTGTGAATTATGTTCATTCACAGCCCATAATGAGTCACAAATAGTTAGTAAAGTGCCCAACAGAAGTCTGCCACAGTCCTTCAGGATAAGGCTGATAAGCACACACCTTTATCTCCCTTGACATGCTGCCAAGCACCTAATTGGCAATTAGCTTTGCAAGGCCACACGGAGCACAGAATCAAAACGGAGCTTCAGAGTTTAAACCAAACAGAACGAACCAAGTTGCTTCCTGCAAAGGCTCACATGCCTTTGCTCCTCCTTTATGTTTTATGGGAGGAGCCAATCATCTCCAAGCCTTAAGCCTGAGTCTCCCCTTTGGTCTTAACTGTTCTTGCCTTCTGGCAGCTCTGTGCATGCGCACACTGGGAACAGGGCTCCTCCTGTTCCTTTGACTCACTGACGCCAGACTCTGGAGGGTCCGGAGTCAGCACATAACTCCCAGATAACCCTGGTCCTATCTCTGCCTCCAATGCAGAACCCTCATCTGAGCCTTCTCCAGACTCCACTGTGAGTTGTGTGTTCCCTCCGCAGCTGAAGTATACTGCAAACCATCCTTGTCCGTGCTATACAAGTACCTGATAGAGAATATCCCCTAATTGCTTCTCCTGGGCAATAAAACCAGCAAAATAATACATATTTAAAAGCCCTCCCATTCTCTAGCTCATTTGCAACACTCACTGCCTGTCTATTATAGCAGTTAGCTTGAATACACATACATGCGCTATTTATAAATTAGGCCACAACCAAGTGGAAATTTTTGCAGGAGAGCTTTTTCTTTCAAAACTGTCTATGATACCGACACAGTTCTCATTCCGCTAAGAAAAAAGAAAGAAAGAAAAGAATGTTCTTTAAGGTAAAGGTTCTCCTCGCACATATGTGCTAGTTGCACCTGAGGGCAGGACAAGAAGCAACGGGTGGAAACTCATCAAGGAGAGAAGCAACTTAGAACTAAGGAGAAATTTCCTGACAGTGTGAACAATTAATCAATGGAACAACTGGCCTCCAGAAGTTGTGAATGCTCCAGCACTGGAAGTTTTTAAGAAGAGATTGGACATCCATTTGTCTGGAATTGTATAGGCTTTCCTGCTTGAAAACAAGTGGACTAAAGATCTCCAAGGTCTCCTCCAATCCTGTTATTCTATGTTGTAGTGCAGTGGTCACTAACGGGTGGTCCGTGGACCATTGGTGATCCGCGACAAAATTTTGGTGGTCCACAGAAACGTTATTTGCATTTTTTTATATTGCACTAAATCAGGGATCCTCAAACTATGGGCCCTGGGATGGATACGTGCAATGAACATTTGTGTAACTGCAGAGTCTCCCCCTTTGGGGTCTTTTTGTGTGGGTCAGAGCGGGGCAGAAATTCCGACTTGGGGTCTGCTTCAGCCTCCTGGTGTGGGGCTTCGGGCGAAGGCTGGAGGGAAGCGCTACTGGTGGCGAAGAGTCGGAGGGCCTCGTTCCACTGGGATTGCATCATGACCTGGAACTGGCTGACTGTCTCAACCCGCTGAGCCTCCAGGCACCAGTACCTGGCCTTGCATTCCCGCAGGTCTTCCCTCTGCTTGGAAAGCCTATGTTCCTAGTCCTCAGTGAGGTGCTTCTGCTGAGCCTCTTTCTTGGCCAGATCCAATTTGAACTCTTTCTAGTGGTGGCTCCCTATCTCCAGCAACTGCTTCCTGTTGGGGCCCTAAGGAGCCCAGGCAGACAGGTGAGGAGGGGCTGGGAGGGGAGGGGCGAGTAGAGGCCGACGAGGCATCCCTCAACGTGAGTGACATCACATTGGCCCTCCCCACCCAGTCACATGACCACCTAGCCATGCCCACCCAGCCGGTCATTAGGCAGATCGTATTAGTGGTCCACGGGATTTAAAATTATGAATTTAGTGGTCCCTGAGGTCCGAAAGGTTGGTGAGCCATATTCTAGTGTGTAAGCATACATCAGTAAAAGAAAGCATCAGCCTTTCTCAACATCCACATCAAGTTTCCCCCAGTCTCTTACATTAGTGCTCTGTCTGGCTTTGAAGAGAACTATGAATGGTAGGCCAAAGATGATATGCAAATGTGCCGTTAATAATTCATCACCGATTTGAGCGAGACCGTGGCGGGATACCGCTTGCAGAGCCATTCCTTCTGTCAAGTACATTCATGGGTCCTCTCCGGAGTCCATCAAGGTGTCTTTTGGAAGCTAAAATTAGCCAGCCTGGCTTTTGACTTTCAGACCATAATGGTGGCATATGGCATCTTAAGACCCTCGTGACGTCTCCGTGCAATTCACTTCGCATTAACAAGCAAGAAACAGAAGGGAGGAAGGGAGGAGAGATGGGCTCCCTGTTCCAGTTCACTCCTTGTCTCGGTGAATTATTTATTAACCTCCTTGTTTATTCCCTTCTCTCTTGTCTTCTCCGGTGGTGAGATTATGCATAATCAGAGCCATTGAGATGATCCATAACCACAATTATCCGGTGGTGTCTGCTTCGTTGGAAATTTAGATCAGGGCATTCAAGTCAACGCATTCAAAGTTTGGGGAGGTGGGGGGATTGGGGAGATTATAACTGACATTCATACTCATTCATGGATCATAGCATTAGAGAGTTAGAAGGAACCAAGGTGAACATCACAGCATACTTGCTGAGTGTTACTAATCCTGCTAGAACATCATTGTCCAGCTAAGAATAGCCCACAGCATCCCTAGGCAATTCCCTAGGCTCTTTATTAAACTTCCTTCTCTACAATTTTCACATATTGATTTCAGGCCATCTATCTGGAGTCCTCAGAATGCTATTATACCTTTTGTCCCAAAAATGTCTTTTTTTTTTCAAAAGGAAACTGGATTTTGTTTTTTCTTGACATCTATGGAGATTCTCAGTCATGGTTGTCCCAAAAATGCTTTTTCCAAGAGGCAACGGGACTTCCTTGTTTTCCTTTGAAGATGTTTTGTATCTCATCCAAGAAGCTTCTTCAGAACTTTTTCCAAGGTCTGTGGAGATTCTCAGTCATCCCGGTCATAGTGGTCCCAAAGATGCTTTTTGGATGAGAAGTGAAACGCCTTTGAGGAAAAACAAACTCCTGATGCCTTTGAAAATAATAATAATTTAAAAAAACCATTTGGGCCAACTATGACCTGGATGACTGAGAATCTCCATAAATATTATACCTCTTCTTCATCTTCTCTTCCCAAAATTCCATGTGCTCAGCTGTTCCAGAAATTCCCTATAAGATTTAGTTTCCAGATTCTCCATAACTATAATCTAGCATCTCTGGAAATCCTACAAGGGCACAGTCCTGGTAGATAGGATGAAGCTCAACACGCCTACGGAGTTCTACGGAGTTCTTCTCCCTCTCAAGGTGTTCTACAGCATGGGACATTGAGTCAATATCCAGTTTGTCAGGGAAATTCTTTAAGAGCTGACTACCTGCTACAATGATGTAAGGCAGGGAATGAGTCACCAAGGTTTTTGGGCTGATACTTTAAGAGGCTGTATATATAAGAGAAGCCCTGTGAGGGCATAAGTCTCTCCGTGTGTGCTTCCGTGCTATAGTTGATGATTGATTGCCTGACTTTGCCTAGTACGTGTATGTATATATTCCTTGTAGATAAACCACTACTTGAAAGACAAAACTTTTTACTGTATTTTGCTCCTGGATTGTCTCAAAATAGCCACACTGTGTTCACTTCGACACAGTTTTTAGAGAAGTTTGCAATGGGGTAACCAAACAAAAGGATATAGAGGCGCCCCTATACAAAATCAGCTTCCACAGATCATAATTCTGGAGGAGTAAGCTCATATTCTAAAGAAGACCCTGCTTTGTTTTTTCCAATGCAGTAAAGGAAATTTCAATTTCAATAATTCTTTTGATGTCTGAGACATTCTCGTTGCCTGAAGACCTCAACAACCCTTGGTTCCTGCTGTCATTTTTGCCCACAGCTACAATTCTCCCCTACTCCCTTACAGTGTCTTATGCCTCTGCTGGCCTCCATCTCTTTCTCTGCTCTCTCCAGAGTAGCTGACATCTTGCTTACTCTTGATGTAGAAATAAAGTAATTTCATTTCCGATGCACATTTGCTTTCTGCTGTCATCACACACAACAGTAGGGAGAGAGGAAAAAAAGAGAGAGAGAGAGAAAGGATGATACTTCAAAGGCGCCAGTCATCTTGAAATCAAGAACACAGAGCAGACAAAAGGCCTTTCAAAGTGGGCTCCCCCCTCCCACACATGAGTGTGTCGTCTAGACGGTAGGACCAATTTCTTGATTACTCATCTATTTTACTCAGGAAGAGCATCCCCAGGGACAAGTTGAAGGAAGAGGTGGAATCAGCTTTCACACATGACGAAAGGGGTATTGGCAATGGAGGTATATTAACCAATCCTTTAAACCTTCATCTCACAAATCCTTCAATCCTAGGAATCCTACAATAATCCTAGAATAAAGTCGTAGAATACATAATGCAGTTTCCTTCTTCTTCTTCTTCTTCTTCTTCTTCTTCTTCTTCTTCTTCTTCTTCTTCTTCTTCTTCTTCTTCTTCTTCTTCTTCTTCTTCTCCTCCTCCTCCTCCTCCTCCTCCTCCTCCTCCTCCTCCTCCTCCTCCTCCTCCTCCTCCTCCTCCTCCTTGTTATCAATGTTGTTGGGTCCTGTAATTGGTTATGGAGACTGCCATAGATAAGGAGGGGTTGACCTATTTGACTTCTCATGCAATTCCCATTGTACCATACTGCTAACAATGGTGATAGGGCTGTACGGCGCCATCAATCAACTTCCTTGGAGAAAGGGATGTTGATCTGCTTGTTTAAGAAAAGAAAGACTGGGGTGACTTGATAGCAATCTTCCAATATTTGAGGGGTTGCCACAAAGAACAGGGGATCAATCTGTTCTCCAAAGCACCTGAAGGCAGGACAGGAAACAACAGATGGAAACTAATCAAAGAGAGAAGCAACCTGGAATTAAGGAGAAACTTCCTGACAGTGAGAACAATTAACCCTTGGAAGCGCTTGCCTCAAGAAGATGTGAGGGCTCCATCACTGGATGACTGGAGACTTTTAAGAAGAGATTGGTCAACTATTTATCAGGAACGGTACAGCATTTTGAGCTCTGCGTCGGTGTGTTTTGCAGACCCTGCTACTCATGCAAGGATTTATTCTCTCTCTTCTTCAACTTTTCACCTTTTATTTAGAGTTGGATTAAACATGCTTTGCTTCAGTCTTCTGAGTGCCCTTCCATTTTTAAAGAAAACAGGAGACAAGCCCAGACAATATGATGGAGAATGCACTTACTTTTTTTTTCATGACAGAATATGGGCAGCCACTTAGAATATCTTGAAATAAATATATTTCAAGAACATACGGTGTGGGTTACAAGGTTTAGACATGTAGAATTCTCCAGGAAAAAATCCAAATGCACAACACACAAATATATGCTGCAATCATTTTTTTATTACTGCGTTGTTTAAAAAGAGAGAGAGAGAGAGAGAGAAGTATCACAGAATAAAAACAGAGATGGAAGGACTTGGAGGTCTTGTAACCCAACCTCCTGCTCAAGCAGGAAACCCTATACCATTTTAGACAAGTGGCTGTCCAGTCTCTTCTTGAAAGCTTCCAGTGATGAAACACTTACAACTTCTGAAGGCAAGCCATTCCATTGGTTGATTGTCCTCACTCTCAGGAAATTTCTCCTTAGCGCTAGGTTGCTTCTCTCCTTGATTAATTTCCATCCATTGTTTCTTGTCATGCTTCCTGGTGCTCTGGAAAATAGGTTGACCCCTTCAAATATTAGTTTTTGTTGTTGTTAGTTGCGAAGTCGTGTCCGGCCCATCGCAACCCCATGGACAAAGTTCCTCCAGGCCTTCCTGTCCTCTATCAACCCCCGGAGTCCATTTAAGCTCACGCCGACTGCTTCAGTGACTCCATCCAGCCACCTCCTTCTCTGCCGTCCCCTTCTTCTTTTGCCCTCCATCGTTCCCAGCATTAGGCTCTTCTCCTGGGAGTCCTTCCTTCTCATTAGGTGGCCAAAGCATTTGAGTTTCCTCTTCAGGATCTGGCCTTCTAAAGAGCAGTCA
>JAUDYJ010000012.1:19678067-19743067 GCA_030761175.1 Masticophis lateralis | reverse complement strand
AATGTGTGATCGCAGCTGTTTCTTCCTTTTAACTGCTAGTGGGGATGTGAACTGATTGGGTGGCAGCCTCGCTGTGTTCTGATTGGATGAGGGTGTGTACTGTTTGGGTGGGGGCTTGGTTGTGCTCGGCTTAGTCTAAGTTGCAGGGGGATTTGAGCTGGTGAGCTGCCTTGCTGTTGTTTGGCTTTGCGTTCGTGGTCATGCCCCATCTTCATGGTGGGTGTCAGTCTGCTTCATGTATGAATTGGAGGGGTTTAAAGTGGCTAATGATGCAGCTGCGGTCTGGCTTCTGGTCTGTGATCGTGCCTCATCATCGGTGTGGGTTTGAGTCTGCTTTCCGCATGGATGTGTGGTGGTGACACACATAGATATATATATAGATATATGTAATATCTCTCATATAAGAGAATCTCTGTAGCTCTGTAACTCTGTAGCTCAGGGTTGAACTGTAGGATCCTTGCTGGTCTCTGAGCTTGGTTGTTGATTTACAGACATTTCAGTACCTAAGTATTGTAGGTAACATCTTCATTGCCTGGTTGATGCCCTGATGGGACACTGATGATATTACCTAGTCAGGCAAATGAACAACTAAGCTCAGAGAACATTAAGGACTCGATATATGTCTGCCTGTCTGTCTGTCTGGCTATCATGTCTCCGTCCATCCACCCATCTATCCATCCATCCCAGGAGAATGTTCTCCTCCTTTCTCATACACTTACAGAGATACCCATTTTTTTTAAAAAATAAAATGTATTATTAATGCACATTGTGCCCAAAGTGGAAATGAGAACATTTTAGGATTGTGTGTGTGAATTAGCCTTTATCCAATTTAAGCTTGTGTTTCAACTGGATTTTAAAAAAAAAATCCATTCCAGTTTGTGCTTTGCTTCAAATACTCACTTCCAATGATCAAAGCAGATTGATTTAAAAATGCAGAGGTTTTTTTTTTTCCAAGTGCATTTCTGCATATGCAAAAAACTCATCAGCTCATTGAACTGGTTTAAAGCACTTGGTTCCAGATAACACTTCAAATCTATTTGAGGATTGGATCTGAGACCCGGATTCAAAAAGGGATTCAGCTTCACACAGAATTTTGCCTGTGGCAGGATCCCTATTACTTTTCTATTTATTCCCCCTTTTTAAATTCATGCCACATATGTTACTCTTGGAGTTTCCCAGTAGCGTTGCAAACTGCAGGATGCTTTGCAGACCGGAGGATCAAATAACACAGCAGAGTCCTGAGGACATTTGTGCAGAATTTTCAAAGTAATCCTTCAGGCAGACCGTTAAGCTTGGGTGCAGGGATGAGCCAAACAGGAAAAAGTGAACGAAACCCTCTGGACGTCTTCATTGTAAATGATATGACAGTACCTAACCAGCAGACGTTGAGTGAAAATGTATTGCTATCTTTAATGTCGCCAACTTCAGATGAGGAGGAAATTTTTAATCCCAAGAGGTCAGAGATTCCCCAGCCCCAACCCCACTTTCCATCTCCTACTTGTCAGCATCCCCGAGCATCTACCGTGAGATACAAAATACTATATATAATACTGTAATATTTATAGGTTCTGGAGATGTTTCCAGACACATTCAGACAGAATTAATTTAATCTCCTTCCAATAAATTTCCCATCACTCTTTTGATCTTTCCTCTTTTGATTCGTTTATTTGAAATTCACCTCCCCCCCCACAAAAAAACCCCAAATAATTTTAAATAAACTTCTTCTTTTTTCAACCTTTTCAAAGGTTGAAAATAACAAATATACAAATGATTTCGAAACATAATATTGGGGCTTTCATTGAAGAGGAAAACTTGGTTAATAATAGCTCATTGGAATGTCTCCCATTTTTGAGCTCTTTGGTATTTTTATACTTTATCTTTGCAAAAAAACTCTTACGTTGTCTCCCTTCTTGCTCCTGCAGTGAAAAGTGGTAGTGGGGGAATTATTACATATTATACATTGTTGAGACAGGAAGTAATGGTTTCAGATAAACTTTGCTGTCCAGACATTCCTGCAATCCACATAACAAAGAAGAATGCTGGGGTTTTTTACCTATTTGAAACCACAGCTGGTTGAAGAGCCCAAGATAGATTCCTTCTGGACTGGGAGCAGGAAGCAAAATCCATTTGGGAGGGGGTGGGGTGTTGCCAGTTGGATGGACAAGAGATGTACAGCTCTTGGCTGGAGAATAAAAAAAGATGTTGAGACTCTAGAAAAAGTGCAGAGAAGAGCAACCAGGATGTTGAGGGGACTGGAGACTAAAACATATGAAGAATGCTTACAAGAACTGGGCATGGTTAGTCAAGTGAAGAGAAAGACCAGAGGAGACACGATAACAGTTTGAGGGGCTGCCACAGAGAGGAGAGATTCAAGTACCTGAAGGCCAGACAAGGAATAATGGATGGAAACTGAACAAGGAAAGATTCAACCTGGAAATAAGGAGAAATTTTCTGACAGTGAGAGCAATCAACCAACGGAACAGAATTTGCCTTCAGAAATTGTGGGAGCTTCATCACTGGAGGCTTTCAAGAAGAGATTGGACTGCCATCTCTCAGAAATGGTGTAGGGTCTCCTGCTTGGATGGGGGGTTGGACTAGATGGCCCACAAGGTCATCCAACTCTGATAATCTGAATCTATCTAAAATGATTAAAGCCTGGAGACTAAAACATATGAAGAATGGTTGCAGGAACTGGGCATGGCTAGTCTAGTGAAGAGAAGAGAAGGACCAGGGGAGATAGGATCGCAGTCTTCCAATATTTGAGGGGCTGCCACAGAGAGGAGGGGGTCAAGCTATTTTCCAAAGCACCTGAAGGCCAGGCAAGGAATAATCAATGGAAACTGAACAAGGAGAGATTCAACTTAGAAATGAGGAGAAATTTTCTGACAGTGAGACCAACAATCAAGCCATGGAACAGAAGTTGCCTTCGGAAGTTGTGGGAGCTTCATCACTGGCAGCTTTCAAGAAGAGATTGGATTACCATTTGTCAGAAATGGTTTAGGGTCTCTTGCTTGGAAGTGGGGTTGGACTAGATGACCTACAAGATTCCTTCCAACTCTGTTAATCTGTAAAGAATCCTACTGCCCTTTTTTTTCCCACTCCACTCCAATATAAAAATCTTTCTGGAGATTTTCTAGAAGAGACTACACATCCATTCTTCTGGAATTGTAGAGGGTCTTCTGCTTGAGCAGGAGGTTGAACTAGAAGCTCCCTTCTTACTTTCTTTTATATTCTATGTTCTAATACTCTCAATTTGCTCTTTCAAGATGGCTTCTTAAAAACAACTTTCCTTAACTTGACACTTCCCAGAGGTGTTGAGATTGCATTTTCCTCCCATTTCAAAATTCCAAGCTGCCATAATAGTTCCAAAACCATAAAACATGAGTTTCAGATTTATAACACTGGTTATGATGCAAACAAACATGATATGAAAGACAATCAGGTCATGCGATCTGCCCCAAACTTCAAACAGCGAAGTATCATTCAGATTTCTGGAATTCTGCAACTGACTGCCCAAATCTTGGCTATCTGCCATGGTGTTTTCATAGACAGGAACTCTAGTTCAAAAAATTTGGGGAAGACCAAATTGTTTATCTCCAATATACCAAATTGCCTAATCAAGGACCAGCTGAGTCATCATTACAGTGTCTGAATCTAAGCTAAATGCAAACCCTTCGCAGGTCAGAAAGAAGGTCCTGTTTTGGGAAGGGAGGGTGTTCCCATTATATTGGAAATTATTTGGATTTAGTATGCTGAATGAGGGACCTGGTGGCTCAGTGGCTAAGACGCTGAGCTTGTCAATCAAAAGGTCGGCAGTTCAGTGGTTCGAATCCCTAGTGCCCGTTACTTGTCCCAGCTTCTGCCAACCTAGCAGTTCGAAAGCAGGTAAACAATGCAAGTAGAAAAATAGGGACCATTTTTGGTGGGAAGGTAACAGTGTTCCATATGCCTTTTGCATTTAGTCATGCCGGCCACATGACCACGGAGACCTCTTCGGACAGCGCTGGTTCTTCGGCTTTGAAACAGAGATGAGCACCGCTCCCTAGAGTCAGGAATGACTAGCACGTATTTGCAAGGAGAACCTTTATGCTAAATGTAGTTTGCCTTGTGGGTACCTCTTGAATTTGTCAAGGACTGGATTTTCAATAACTTGTTCTCTCCCTTGTCTTTTCTTTCCTTCCTTCCTTCCTTCCTTCCTTCCTTCCTTCCTTCCTTCCTTCCTTCCTTCCTTCCTTCCTTCCTTCTTTCTTTCTTTCTTTCTTTCTTTCTTTCTTTCTTTTTCTTTCTTTCTGAATTTATATTGCACATGGCCACTCAAGGAGACTTACAGAGTATAAAACACCATATAAAAACAATAAAACAAGAGTCATATAATAAATGAATATACTAAAATCATCCCCGTCCCTTTCCCCAGCGATAGCACCTCACATGAGCCATTTAATGGGTTCCATCCTGCTCCATTTCCTCTTTTTTGGGCTGTTCATACTATTTATTTATTTATTTATTTATTTTTATTTATAATCAGACTTATATGCCGCCCTTTCTCCACAAGGACTCAGGTCGGCTCACAACAATAAAACACCAGTCCAGATTAAAATTCAGACACTAAAAATTAAAATTCCCATTAAAACCCCATTCAGTCCAGGCCAGCCTGGTGACCATAAAATTCCCATTAAAACAACCATGTTTTAAGGTCACGGCGGAAGGAGCGAAGGTCGGGGGCTACCCGGAGCTGATTCCAGAGGTTAGGTGCGCCTACAGAGAAGGCTCGCTCCCTAGGGACCGTCAGCCGACATTGCCTGGCCGACGGGATCCTAAGTAGACCCTCTCTGTGTGAGCGCACTGGGTGATGGGGAGCTGTTCCTGGCCGCAGGTGTTCCACCAAATATCCCAGACCTAAGCCATGTAGGGCTTTATAAGTGATCACCAACACCTTGAACCTCACCTGGAGGGCAACTGGTAGCCAATGCAGGTCACACAGAAGGGGTGTGACAGGGGAGCATCAGGACACTCCCATCACTACCCACGCGGCCACATTCTGCACCAGCTGAAGCCTCTGAGTGGTTTTCAAGGGTAGCCCCATGTAGAGAGCATTACAATAGTCAATCCGGGAAGTGACGAGTGCATGGGTGACCATGTGTAAGGCATCTCGGTCCAGGTAGGGGCGTAACTGGAGCACCAGACGAATCTGGGAAAATGCCCCCCTGGTCACGGTCGTAACATGGTCTTCTAAGGTCAATCGTGCATCCAGGAGGACACCTAAGTTGCGCGCCCTATCCACAGGGGGCAACACCTCTCCCCCTATGACCAAAGATGGAATATTCCCTTGGAACTGAGACGCCAGTACCCACAGCCACTCCGTCTTGGCAGGGTTGAGTCAGAGCCTGTTCCTCCCCGTCCAGAGCCGCACCGCCTCCAGGCATATATATACTATATACCCTGTTTCCCCCAAAATAAGACATCCCCTGATAATAAGCCCAATTGGGCTTTTGAGCACATGGCAATAAGACGAAACACTTATTTCAGGGTTCAAAAAAATATAAGACAAGGTCTTATTTTCGGGGAAACATGGCAGTTCACCTGGATACAGAATTAAAAAATATTTTGGAATTGCAAGGTATACTAAGTATAAATTTGGCTATGTTTGTGTGACCTACTAAGACATAATCAAGCATACCAATGCTATGTTTAGTCTATGAAATGAACATAGTTGCTAAATTTTTATTAGCTTAGGCTATGTTAGCTTAGGTTTAACAAGTCAGATGGGTTGTATAAAACTGTTCATATCTACGCCTGTGGTGGGTTGCCCCTGGTTCAGACCGGTTCGCAAGAACCAGTAGTAAAACTGGTGGGAGGCTCCGCCCACTGACTCGGACATCATCATAGGTGATCTGCGCATGCACAGAAGAGCCTGTGTGTGGGCGCGATGCAAACTGGTGGTAAAGGTAAGTAGAACCCACTCCTGATCTAGGTCAATCTTTTGGTGGAGCTTCCAAAATTAGAAGTGTTTCAGAACTGATTACAATCTATACCTCTTTGTACCTGGTTGGAAGTTCTCCATCACCCTGCCTAATCCACTGACTTCAGCCATAAAACTGTTCCCGCAGAAAATTTGTATTTTGTGTCTTCAAGGCTGTCTAGGTTAGGCAAAGGCCAAATTTGGTTGGTTGATTGGTTGCTTGGTTGCTTGGGAAGGGAGAAGTCATGGCTGTTTTCCAAAATGGAAGCTTTTGCCCAGAATGAGCAGCATAATGTAGTTTCAGTTTTAGAATTGGCATCAAGAATTATTTCTGATTGATGAGTTTGGAGCTTGGCTAGATGAGAAATAGTACCATTTCACAGTGCTTTATACCCCTCTCTAACCAGTTTACAGAATCAGCCTATAGCCCCCAATGATCTGGGTCCTTGTTTTACTGACCTTGGAAGGATGGAAGGCTGAGTCAACCTTGAGCCGATCAGGATCAAACTGCTGGCAGTCAGCAGAATTAGCCTGCAATACTGCATTCTAACCACTGCACCACCACAGCTCCTTCCTTCCTTCCTTCCTTCCTTCCTTCCTTCCTTCCTTCCTTCCTTCCTTCCTTCCTTCCTTCCCAATATCACTTAGACTTATATATGACTTCACAGTGCTTTCCAGCCCTCTCTAAATGGTTTACATTGTTGGCCCCAACAATGTGGATCCTCCTTTTACTGACCTCGGAAGGATGGAAGGATGGAAACCTTGAGCTGGTCAGGATCGAACTGCTGGCAGTCGGCAGAATTAGCCTGCAATACTGCATTCTAATCACTGTGCCACCACAGCTCGCTCCTTCCTTCCTTCCTTCCTTCCTTCCTTCCTTCCTTCCTTCCTTCCTTCCTTCCTTCCTTCCTTCCTTCCTTCCTTCCTAATATCAATTAGACTTATATACTTTCTAGCCCTCTCTAAGCAGTTTACAGAGTCAGCCTATGGCTCCTAACAATGTGGCTCCTCCTTTTACTGACCTCGGAAGGATGGAAGGATGGAAACCTTGAGCTGGTCAGGATCAAACTGTTGGCAGTCAGCAGAATTAGCCTGCAATACTGCATTCTAACCACTGTGCCACCACAGCTCCTTCCTTCCTTCCTTCCTTCCTTCCTTCCTTCCTTCCTTCCTTCCTTCCTTCCTTCCTTCCTTCCTTCCTTCCTTCCATCCATCCATCCATCCATCCATCCATCCATCAATTAGACTTATATACTTTCTAGCCCTCTCTAAGCAGTTTACAGAGTCAGCCTATGGCTCCTAACAATGTGGCTCCTCCTTTTAATGACTTCGGAAGGACGGAAGGCTGAGTCAACCTTCATCAGGATTGAACTCCAGCCTGTGGGCAGAGTTAGCTTACAACACTGCATTCTAACTACTGGGCCACCCTGGCTCTTGCCTTGACTTCTGCATTGTTCTTGAATGGTTTCAGGGTTTTAAAGGGGTTAATAAAATGAGAATCTCGAGAGGGTTATAATTCTTTAAAAAATTCATTCTCATTTATCTCTAGCATGTCCTGCTGTTTCTGGCATCAATTTCATATTAGCAATGACTTTTCCATTCTGTTGCAGCTTTTAAAGCATCCCCTTTCTCCCCCTGGATGGGAACCATCCTTCCTAAAGTGTTGTGCCTTTAGACAGAGTCGGTGAAGGAACTTAAGAGCGTTGATCAGGAGCAAGGAAGCTTGGTCCTCTCGCTATGATTTCCCAATGAGGAAGGCCCCGTTAATTATCCGACAAAAACAAAACATTGTAACACTTGCTTTCCCCCCCGAGAGTGGGTGTGTGTGGAATGATTTCAGCAGGCAAATCACCATGTTCGGAAGCAACTCAGCAAATGTCTTTGCAAGAAATTTCTTGCAAAGACTTATCGGCATGATGTGAAGCATATGGGATCTAAGATTGGGAGACATCCATGTTTTCAGGCTTTCTTTCTTGCCTTTGTCATTTCCAACACTCCAGCAAAAAGCATTCAGATTATAAGGGCAGTTGGTTGAGACTTTAGGAAGTATACAGAGAAGAGCAACAAAGATGATTAGGGGACTGGAGGCTCAGGGTTGGGGGACAATTAGGACTGTATTATGGGATGCGGTAGCTCAGCAGCTAAGACGGTGAGCTTGTCGATTGAAAGGCTGGTAATTCAGCGGTTCGAATCCCTAGTGCCACGTAACAGGGTGAGCTCCCATTCCTTGTCCCAGCTTCTGCCAACCTAGCAGTTCGAAAGCCCGTAAAAATGCAAGTAGAAAAATAGGGACCACCTTTGGTGGGAAGGGAACAATGTTCCGTGTGCCTTTAACATTGAGTCATGCCAGCCACATGACCACGGAGATGTCTTTGGACAGTGTTGGCTCTTCGGCTTTGAAATGATGAGATGAGCACCTCCCCCTACAGTTGGGAATGACTAGCACATACTGTATGTGTGAGGGGAACCTTTACTTTTACCTATGATTATATTAAGCAGGATGTCCTTTAAATTTTTGTTTGACTGAACTTTGATGCTGGGTATATAAAACAGACTTGAACGTTGGGCGCTATCTAAGAAAATGAAATTCAATGGTGAAAAAAGTAAGGTTCTACACTTAGGCAAGAAACACAAAATGCACAGGTACAGTATATGTGGTACCTCGCTCAATAGTAGTAACTGTGAGAGGGATCTTGGAGTCCTAGTACCCTATGACTATCATTGTGTGTTGTACTTTATGATTCTTGATGAATGTATCTTTTCTTTTATGTACACTAAGAGCGTATGAACAAGACAAATTCATTGTGTGTCCAACCACACTTGGCCAATAAAGAGTTATATTATATTCTGTTCTGTTCTGTTCTTGTGGACAATTACTTTTTTATTTGCATGGTTTTAAAGAGGTTTTTAGTCGTTTCTTCATTTGTCTGTGTTGTAGATCAATGAAGTTATAAATGACCATAACAACTGAAATGAGCGACTGGGAAAGGACTTTAAAATGGCAGGTTTTTTTTCTGATCAGGCTTTGTGTTAAGAATGAATTTCTTTTCTAGTTTCAGTGTAGGTTGGCTTCTGGCAGACAAAATAATGTTGGAGAATGGAGGCTTAGCCCTCACCCTGGCAAAATGGAGGGAACCCTCTTCTGTCACCAGGAAAGGCAGGTGAGATTTATAATGGATCTCAGTGAAGTCAGTATCCCAGTATATTTCCAACAGGACATCCAGGAAGAGATTTAAGTGGCACTTAAAGCCTCTACACCTATAGGGGGACTGTCAGGAGGTTTAAATAAAAATGACGTATGCTGTAGCTTTGAACTTTGGGAAGCCTTGCTTCGGGCTTTTATGGACCTCCTGCAGAAGTCATCGGAAGTTCATGAAGACTTAATTAGGCAAGGAGGTGGACACTTGGCCAACTGAACTCTTCCCCTCCCCACCTTCTCCCATTTCTGCCTCTCCCGCTAATCCTGTTCCATGAAGACACAATCAAGCATTTTCTTAAGGAACTGATGTTTCTGCAAATTCTAACTTGGATCTGATGACGGGCTTTGAAATTCAGATGACTGGTCCTGTCATGCATTAACACCACCTGTTGTTAATGAAGACCACTGCCTCTGATGGGCCTCCTAGCATTTACAAGTCATGCCTTGGACCATCTTCCCAGACAAAGAGCTGAAGACGCTTCTTGGGTGAGAAACAAAACGTCTTCAAAGAAAAACCAGATAGCCCAGTTGCCTCTTTAAAAAAAGCCCCTTTGTGAATCCCAGATAAAGAGCAGTTCATGAGACCAAGTGTTTGTGCTGCTTCTCCTGACCAAGGAGAACATGAGTACATGTCTTTTTGTCAAATTTGATGTTTGTCTGAAGGTGAGTGTGCTATGTAACCCAGAATTTTACATATGGGGACAACTGTAAAATCAACTCACTGCCCTCCAGATAGCAGCGATAGCACTTAGACTTATATACCGCTTCACAATGCTTTCTAAATGGTTTACAGAGTCAGCCTATGGCCCCCAACAATCTGGGTCCTCATTTTACCGACCTTGGAAGGATGGAAGTCTGAGTCAATCTGGAGCCGGTCAGGATTGAACTTCCAAACTGCTGGTGATAGGCAAGTCAGCAGAATTAGCCTAAAACACTGCATTCTAAACACTGTGCCACCACAGCAACAAAGATTAACTGGAGATTAAACCAAACAATGAACGATTGGGCATGGGTGGCCTATCAAAGTGAAGGTAGTTAGATGATGGATAGATAGATGGTAGATGGTAGATGGTAGATGGTAGATAGATAGATAGATAGATAGATAGATAGATAGATAGATAGATAGATAGATAGATAGAAACAGTGAGAGATAGAGAGATAAGTTATAGCAATAGCACTTAGACCTATATACTGCTTTACAGTGCTTTACAGCCCTCTCTAAGTGGCTTACAGAGTGAGCATATTGCCCCCAACAATCTGGGTCCTCATTTTACCAACCTTGGGAGGATGGAAGGCTGAGTCAACCTTGAGCCTGGTGAGATTTGAACTGCCAAATTACAGGCAGCTGGCAGTCAGCAGAAGTAGCCTGCAGTACTGCACTCTAACCACTGTGCCACCTCGGCTCTTAATATCAGCCAAAGATATCAATCAAAGCCTTCCTAGCCAAGGATAATAAACGGCGAGAGTTGAAGTCTAAACAATAAAAAAGGATACCAGCTTGCCTACAACACTAAATTAAAGTCACAAATCTGCGGAGGCAGACCAATTTTCCTCTCCTTTGAAAATCATTACCCTAAAATGAATACTGGTATCATTTCTTCTCCTACTGCCAGATAACCTGATGTAAAAACTGGTTTAGAAAATCAAGTTCATCGTGCATTCCAATCCGTCGACTGGAACAAAGGCCAACCTGAGAAGCACATTCATCTCGACTATGAGCTATTTATATATATAAAAAATGCACAGTTGGGTATTGAACAAGGAGAGTTGGATGACTCATAAGCCTTTTCTCAGGTAGCTTCCCGCCCACCAGTGAACGTTATCATTTGTGCCATTCTGATTGAAAATCCAAACCCATTAGGGTTCTTTTTCAGTTAACCACAGGAAGATGTTGGAACTTACATCTGTTGGCAAATTGTTTGAAAAGTATCGGAGACGAGCCAATCACCGTTTCTCATATTGGCTTACATATTCCTTTTCTTCTCTAGACTTGGCATTCATACTTAGATGTAATACATAATCTCTCTACCGGCTCAGGATACATTAGAAAGAAGCCACAGGGAACTTGTCTTGACCTCGAAGTGTTTTTAAGGAGATTTGAGCAGAGAAATTACTGAAAAGAAAGGGAAGAACAATTCTCTGTTTTAGCTCAATGTTTCAAATCACCCCAAAGGAATGAAATGGAGGGGTCTGCTTCTGAGAAGCTGGTTCTGGAAAGTTGGCAAAGGCAAAAGGGCATCCTTCCATTGGGAAGTCAACAGCAGATCAAAGTGATGTATCAAGTAAGCTGAAAAAAGGGGACAAAGAATGGAGGAAGTGTTAGCGTGTGATTTTCTGTCTTCCTTAGGATTTTCTTTTTCATTTTTACTAAGATTCTATAGAAGAGGGAAGGGTGGCCTTCTTGGCTGTTTTTGCAGTAGTCTAACACAGAAGTCCTTGGTCCTTGGGCCAGTACCATGGGTAGGATCTGGGTGTCAGCGTTCCAGAAAACCCCCCAACTCTAAGTAAAACTCTGAAACAAGCATTTTTTCAAAGTTCTATTTACTAGAATAGGTAAACTGGCACATCTGGGAAAACCCAAATCTGAGAGGTCCGGATTTTCCCTCAGTAAATCAAACCCCCCAGAAAACCATCTTCTCACTCCTCAGTCGATCACATGCTCCAATCACCATCCATCCCATCTCGAGACAGCACTCCATGGACTTTTCCACTTTCCATGGACTTTTCCAGTCCATGGAAAAATGGTTTTCCCTAGAACAGGACCCAGGTGACTAAAAGCTTGGGGACCACTAATCTAACAGATGCTATTTTTGTATTACCGTACTTTTCAGAGTATAACACCCCCCCAAAAGAGGGTGGTAATGTTGGTGCATCTTATACACTGAATACAGCCATTTTTGGCCTCCCGAAACTCTGCCCTGTGTGTTCCATTTTAGCAAAAAAACAGGTCCATTTTTTGCAAAAATGGGATGCACAGAAGGTTTGGGAGGTCTGCAGGGTGCTCTTGGGGACTGAGGAGGGCAAAAACACAATGCGTGGGGGGTGGGTGGGTTGGGAGGTCAAAAATGGGCCTGTTTTTTACAAAAAAAGATCTACTCAATTAAGGTAAAGGCTTCTCCTGTCCAGACATGTTTGACTCTAGAGAATGGGGCTTATCTCTGTTTCCTAGTGCTGTCCAAAGATGCTTCTTTGGGATAGAGGTGGGGGGAACACCTAGATTGGACATCCAAGAAATAGAGATAGACGGAGATTTAAGAGAGGAATTTGGGAGACAAGTCACAAAAAAAAAAAAAAGGTATAGCAATTAAAGTATTGAAGCGGGCAAGAGATGATGGATAGATGATTTTCTTGTTTATTGTTCTGATTCGCTTTTCCTTTTTCGTCTCTTTCTTTTAAAACATAGCAATTTAAGTATGAAATGGGAAGGAGATGATGGATGGATGATTCCTGTTGTTGTTCTGAATTGGTTCTAACACCCCCCCCCCGTTCTTTTTTTTTTTTTAGGTAGGTGACATGATTAGAAGTTAGACAGGAAAGAAAGAAAATGTTAGCTTTGGAAGCCATATTAGGCCAGAACCTTCCATGCTCTCAAAAGTCATCTTCAACACCACAATTTGAAAACAAGATATCAACACGGGGTAACCTTAAGATGCAGTAGCCCCATTGTGGCTTCTGGTAGCAGGTGGAAAGGGACGATCCTCTGTACTTACATATTTAATTGTTTTTAAACACCTGTCACAGGTATTATGCAATCTAGTCTCCATTGATCTTCAGGGTCCTCTTCTGGATTTACAGCTGGACTTTGATTACATTCTTTGTTCTCCACAAACCTTACAGAGAAATGGAGGCCTGGATTTCTCCTGTACAATCAAAAGGCCCTTCTTTTCATCTTTATTCCCCTCTCCCCCTCCCCTTTGCATGCAATTTCAAGTCCATGTTGAAAAAGATTTGATTTTAACTCCCTTTCCATTTCACTCCAGTTGCGTCCCCTTCAAAGAGAAGGCAGGATAAAAGTCAGAGTCAGAAATACAGAGCAAACACTCATATGGATTCTTTCTGACCAATGCTTTGAAGCCCTTCTGTCCTCTTCTGACACTCATCAGACCTTGGTCTTCATTACCCATTTCAGCTCCATTTTCAGCTTTTTACATGGTCACAATCTCCCCACCCCCAACCCATGTCGGATTCCCCAATGCTTGCTTGAAGAACTAAAGCTGTTCAGCTGCATTTTTTCCCATTCCACAAGAGACATTTCCCCTTAAAAACACAAGAGGGGAGAAGAAAGGAAGATGTTTTGCCATTTTTATTGGGGGGGGGGGGGGAGATTTTTTTTGATCAGGTTTCCCTCTCGCCTGATAGAAATGGAAGGATAAATAAATATAAATTACAAAGCTAGAGAAGCATATTTTGGCTCGCTTCTCAAATGTTAAGGACCAGGGAATCATAAGACAAGATTAGGTGTGTTTCCTGCTTTCTTCCTCCCAATCTTTTAATTGTAAATCATTAGCAATAGCAATAGCACTTAGACTTATCAATCCTTTCAAAGTATAAAGAGCACTTCCCCCCACAAAAGAGGGTGGAAATTTTGGTGCATCTTATGCACCCAATATAGCCATTTTTGGCCTCCCGAAACCCCACCTTGCATGTCTCGGTTTTGCCCGAAACAGGCCTGTTTTTTTGCAAAAATGGGGCCTGCAGAGGGTTTGGGAGGCCTGCAGAGTGCTCCTGGGGCCTGAGGAGGGAAAAAAATGTGATGCATGGGGATTTGGGAGGCCAAAAATGGGCCTGTTTTTTTGCAAAAATCGGGGTTTTTTGCCCTCCCCAGCTCCCAGGAGCACTCTACAGGCCTCCCAAACACTCTGCATTCCTCGTTTTTGTGAAAAATGGCTCCATTTTTCACAAAAATGGGATGCACAGAGGGTTTGGGAGGTCTGCAGCATACTCCTGGAGGCCGGGGAGGGCAAAAACTTTTTTTTCTTGTTTAGCTCTTTGAAATCTTGATGCGTCTTATACTCCAGTGCATCTTATAATCCAAAAAATACGATTTATGCTGCTTCATACTGCTTTACAGCCCTCTCTAAGCAGTTTTACAGAATCAGCCTCTTGCCCCCAACAATCTGGGTCCTTATTTTACCACCTTGGAAGGATGGAAGGCTGAGTCAACCTTGAGCCCTTTGAGATTTGAACTGCCAAATTGCAGGCAGCCGGCAGTCAGCAGAAGTAGCCTGCAGTACTGCACTCTAATCACTGTGCCACCATGGCTCATACTATCGCTTGTCAAATAGTCAACCAGATATTTGGACTGGATTTGTCCACTTATTGAGTCCTTCCCGAGATAGGGGTAGGCAGATGTGGATGTTTGATGCTGTTAAAAGTATCATTGCAAGTTGTAAGGTTGTTCTGAGCAAAGCTGCCTTTTGCAATTGACCGATCGTGAATTTGTCAATGGTGATGGTTCTCAAATGGTGCTTCTGATGTTTTGGGATTGCACCCAGGGTGCCTGTGACTATCGTGATTATTTATTGCGTCAATATTTTATTGACTTTTAATGTTAGTAAGCCCCCCAGGGTCGCCTTTAGGTGAGAAGGGCAGCAAACCAGTCAAACAATTAGAAGAAAGAGCCTGGTTAGCTCAGCAGACTAAAGCATTGTGATTAACACCAGCTGTCTGCAATTATTGTAAGTTTGAATCTCACCAGGCTCAAGGTTGACTCAGCCTTCCATCCTTTCTAAGGTAGGTAAATTGAGGACCCAGTTTGTGGGGGCAATAAGCTGACTTTGTATAAAATATACAAAAGTATGAAGGTTATTGCTTAACGCATTGTAAACTGCCCTGAGTCTCCAGAGAAGGGCAGCATATAAATCAAATTAAACAAACAAACAAACAACAAGTAAATAAATAAACAATAAACAAATAAATAAGTTCATATTTGTAGAAGAACTTGCAATGTGTTTTCAGGAGATGGATATTTTGTAATTCTCCATTCCTTGCTGCACCCACAATAACCAGATGGTTATTTACTTTTATTTATTTATTCACTAAATTTATATGCCACCAATCCCACCATCCCAAGCAAACGTGATTACAACAGACCAAAAACTGCAAGATGGAAATATTAAAATGATATTGTCATTAAAATTAACAAAGATAGCTAAGAAAGAAGCAATATAGTGGAGGAAAAATCTTGCAGTTAGCAATAGCACTTAGATTTATGTATTAAATGGTTTTAACTCTTTAAGCAGTTTATAGAGTCAGCATACTGCCCCCAATAATCTGGATCCCCATTTTACTGACCTTGGAAGGATGGAAAGCTGAATCAACCTCCCTCTCTCTCTCTCTCTCTCTCTCTCTCTCTCTCTCTCTCTCTCTCTCTGTGTGTGTGTGTGTATAACAATTTTATTAGTTTATGATATAACATACAGGAAAAAAAAACACAACAGTAAAAAGAAGGAAGGCTGAGTCAACCTTGAGCTGGTCAGAACTGAACTCTTAGAAGCGAGCAGAGTCAACCTGCAGTACTGTATTCTAACCACTGGGCCACCATGACTCTAAAATGATATTATGGATGTAAATAAGTTAAGCCAGGTGTCAGCAACCTGCAGCTCTGGAGTCGCATGTGGCTCTTTCACCCCTCTGCTGCGGCTCCTTGTCACTCAAAATATGTGTCACAATCGCCATGTGTGAATAAATCAGCATGCGATTTATTGAGCCCTGGTTTTCAATCCCTGGTAGGCCAACCATGGATAAATCCTGGAAAAGAAAAGTTTCAAAAGAAAACAGAACATTTAATTCAACTACATAATCTAGTTTTGTGGCTGCTAAAGAAATAGTCAGGCACGGGAAGGATTTTGTGGCTCCCGGTGTTTTCTTTTCTGTGGGAAACTGATCCAGATGGCTTTTTGAGTGTTTATGGTTGCAGATCCCTGAGTTAAGCCAAGCAAAATCAATGACTATTTGTTAGTTCAATTTATATGCCGCCCTCCTCCAAAGACTCAGGGTGACTTACAATGCACTTATAGCAATAGCCTTCATTCTTTTGTATATACCTGCTTATTAGGGCTTTTGGCCCCCCATAAGCAGTGTTTCTACAAAGTCAGCTTATTGCCCCCACAATCCGGGTCCTCAGTTTACCTACCTCGGAAGGATGGAAGGCTGAGTCAACCTTGAGCCTGGTGAGATTTGAACTTGCACTAATTGCAGGCAGCTGGCAGCTAAATGCTACATAACAGCACTTAGTCTGCTGCACCACCAAGGCTCTTATGACTATGGTATATTTCTATGTGAAATATATAACCACATTTTCTTTCTTTTTTTAAAAAATTGTTTTATTGAATT
Organism: Masticophis lateralis; assembly: GCA_030761175.1. Taxonomy (NCBI): domain Eukaryota; kingdom Metazoa; phylum Chordata; class Lepidosauria; order Squamata; family Colubridae; genus Masticophis; species Masticophis lateralis. Next base: position 19,726,574 of record JAUDYJ010000012.1, on the reverse strand, counting down.
TTTACAATTAAACAATCATTATTCAACTCTTGTGCATCTGTGATCATTTACATATCATCCCACTAGTATCCCCCTCTACTCTATATATTTTTACTAAATCTTCATGCTATTATTTTCCCTTTTTTCTATTTTTGTTCCAATTATACCATTTCTCCCATATTAACTAAAAATCCCAGTCCATCAATCCTTTCAATTCAAGTGTCATTTTGTCCATCCAATATCTTTTTAATTATTCAATCTTCAGAGGATATATTTGAGCTTCTTCAACACTGCACAAAGGCCAATCTTGCTGCAGTTGTCATGTGTAGAATAATATATATTTTTTTCTCGTACTTCATATTCATAATCATAAGTTTATTTGTCAAGCATATATAAGATAACAGGTAAAAGTATAAACATAATTTGAATACATGAAAAGAATAAGTAAAAAGGAATATTAGGACAGGGATGGTAGGCACGCTGGTGTGCTTATGCACACCCCTTATAGACCTCTTAGGAATGGGGTGAGGTCAACAGTAGACAGTTTAAGGTTTAAGTTTTGGGGGTTTGGGGAAGAAACTAAAGAGTCAAGTTTTCCTTTTCATTATTCCCAGAAGAAAAAATTCTGGTGTGTATTCTATTTGGTATAACCACCTTTTCCTACCACCTCCCTCATGCTAGTACAGATTTCGAAGAAAGAGAAACCTGATGCTCCCTTGTACGTAACTTTTGTGTAAATACAATGACGTTTGATGAAAACCAACACTTAAAAACAAACGAATGAATAAGGTACGATAAATAAAGGCAACCTTCATTGCTTCTCTTTTGGCCCTCTCTTGTGTACTGAATACATATCGCTAAAGTTACAAGAAGAAACGAAAGAGTTACTTACTGGCTCTGTTCAGACACAAGCTTCAATGGTAGGTAGCATCAGAGGACTAACCCGATTTTGTGAAAGAACCCTTTGTAGATCACACGCTGGGGTGTGGACTTTCACTTGTCCCCAACTGCATTTCCCACCCCTCCTCATCTGATCTGGGCTTCCCGGCATTGACAATGTCACTTTAATCTGCAGATGGAAGAATATCGCATCACTGAATTGTGCGACTCAATTTCTCAAGCTCTGTTTGTATGAATCAAACACCCTGAAGCGCAGCAGGGAGCACACCAATGTTTCCCTATCGCTGCTTAGCTCTTTCAAAAATGCACACTTACCTACTTGCGGGCTCTTTGATAGACAAGAGTACACACGGCAGACTGAAGTGGTGCATTTCTGGAGATCAGAAGCAAGCTGTGATGCCTTCGTGGCTGAGCAGCCAACCAGGAGAGAGCGAATCAAGACAATGGCGAAACCATCTAAAACAATAGCAAGATGTCACATTTCTTTGTTAGCAGGTGCCAAGTTGGCATATTCTTTCAGTTGCTTGTCTGTAGTTGACGTTACGGAAGGAGTTATGAACCCAACCTGGAATTTGGCCATTGCCTACAAGTGTTCAAAGCCTTTCAGAGGTCCTTCCAAGAAACTATAATAAGGGTAACACATATTTGGTTTTACATATCCTAACAGCAGCTGGGATTGTACATATGCACAATTTTGGAAAAACCCAGAAACCCCTGTAGATGACATTATTATTTAAATAAATAAATAATAAATAAATAAATAAATAAATAAATAAATAAATCTGGAGTGTGCAGAGATGGACAGGTAAACCCTAAAAATTAAAGGAAAAGAAAATCCACAGACCAAATGAATGAAGACCAAATGGGATGAACGGTTGCAGGAAGAGTGATGGCATTCAGGAAAAAAACTGTTCTTGTGTCCAGTTGTTCTGGTGTGCAGTGCTCTATAGCGTCGCTTTGAGGGTAGGATTTTCTTTCTTTCTTTCTTTCTTTCTTTCTTTCTTTCTTTCTTTCTTTCTTTCTTTCTTTCTTTCTTTCCTTCCTTCCTTCCTTCCTTCCTTCCTTCCTTCCTTCCTTCCTTCCTTCCTTCCTTCTTTCCTTCTTTCCTTCTTTCTGGATGCAGGAACTGGGTATGTCTAATCTAACAAAGAGAAGGATTATAGAGTTATATGATAGCAGTCTTCCAATATTTGAGGAGAAGAGCCAGCCAACCTCTTCTCCAAAGCACCTGAAGGCAGGACAAGAATGGAAACTAATCAAGGAGAGAAGCAACCTGGAACTAAGGAGAAATTTTCTGACAGTGAGAACAATTAATCAGTGGAACGGCTTGCCTCCAGAAGTTGTGGGTGCTCCATCATTGGAGGCTTTGTACAACTGTTTGTCTGGAATGTTACAAGGTCTCTTGCTTGAGCAGAAGGTAGTCTAGAAGACCTCCAAGGTCCCTTTTAGTTCTGTTATTCTAGTATGTATCACTTGCATATTTACTACTAGTGTGTATTGGTGCTGCCACTCCAGTCCTAGATTTACAATCTAAAATGACAGAATATGAAAGAAAAGGAGGGGGAAAAAGGTGGGGGGGGGGGAGAAAGAGAAAGAAGCAAGGGAAGCTGGCAGGGTTTTCTGAGAGATTTCCCCAAATTTCTTTGTAAGAAGCCAAAAAAATAATAATAAAAAAACACCCAACATTCAGAGTAATCTCATTAATTCCTAGGTATTAAATAAGATTAATTATTTAATCATGTTAGATGAACACACCAGGGGAGGAGCTTACAAAATGCTCTTTCCCTCAAATGAAAGAGAGAGAGAGAGAGAGAAAGAGAAAACCCCAGGCTTTTCTGGCTGAACTATGTAAAACTCAACCCATTTTATTTAATTGGGGAGGTCTGTTGAGTTCAAATGTGTCTCCTTCCGAGAACGGGAGGAGGAGGAGAAGAAATCTTCGGCCTTGGCAACATCCTCGCAAAGAACTTGCTGAGATAAAATGACTCCAAAGAAAGACTGTGAAGGATTGAGCAAAAGCGGAAATTCTTGTTTTGATTTCTCATTAGTCACGAGATCCAGGCTTCTGTGTCCCAAGTGGCATTCACATCCTCTCGGCTCATGAAATCCGGGGCCAGGACAATAACAGTATGATATGAAGGATGTTAAGAGCAAAAGGACGGGTGGTCAGAGGCACCGCTGAGTCCAGCTGTGTTTAGTTTGCCAATATCCATGTGTTCCTTGTTAGCCAGCTCTCTGGCCCTCCTTCTCCTCTTTCTTCTATTCTTTGCAACCCCAAAGGTATGCACCAATTACAGACCACAGAGAAAGCTGTTTACCCCCTCCCTTTGCCTTAACGTAGCTATGCGTTTCCTGCCTGCATGCCACAAAAGTGGACATCGGATCCAAGATTCAACCCTCTCCCTTTATTTTGGAAAAGTAAACTGAACCAGGAGCAAAGGAAGGGAGAGAAATAAATACCACTGAAGGACTAGGGGAGACATGAGAGCAGTATCCAATATCTCAGGGATTGCCACAGAGAAGAGGGAGTCAAATTGTTCTCCAAAGCACCAGAGGGCAGGACAAGAAGCAACGGGTGGAAACTAATCAAGAAGAGAAGCAACCTAGAACTAAGGAGAAATTCCCTGACAGAACAATGAATCAGTGGAACAACTTGCCTTCAGAAGTTGTAAATGCTCCAACACTGGAAATTTTTAAGAAGAGATTGGACAACCATTTGTCTGAAGTGATGTAGGGTTTCCTGCCTAAGCAGGGGGTTGAATAACTCTATTATTCTATTCTACTAGTTCTATGCAACTAGACAGGGTTTTTTTCTTGAGAAAGATTAGATTAGATTAGATTAGATTAGATTAGATTAGATTAGATTAGATTAGATTAGATTAGCAGAGTTGGAAGGGAGTCATAGGTCATCTAGTCCAACCCCCCCAAGCAGGAGACCCTATGCCATTTCTGATAATTGACAGTCCAGGCTCTTGAAAGCTTCCAGTGATGAAGCTCCCACAACTTCTGAAGGCAACTTCTGTTCCATGGGTTGATTTTTCTCCCTGTCATAAAATTTCTCTTTATTTCCAGGTTGAATCTCTCCTTGTTTTGTTTCCATCCATTATTCCTTGTCTGGACTTCAAGTGCCTTGGAAAATAGCTTGTCCCCCTCCTCTCTGTGACCACCCCTCAGATATTGGAATACTGCTGTCATGTCACCCCTGGTCCTTCTCTTCACTAGACTAGCCATGCCCAGTTCCTGCAACCATTCTTTGTATGTTTTCGCTTCCAGTCCCCTAATCATCCTGGTTGCTCTTTTCTGCACTCTTTCTAGAGTCTCAACATCTTTTTTATAGTGTGGTGACCAAAATTGGATGCAGTTCTCTAGGTGTGGTCTTACTAGGGCTTTATAAGTGGTATTAGTACCTCCCTTGATCTTGATTTTATTCCTCTGTTAATGCAATTTAGGATTGCGTTGGCTTTTTTGGCCGCTACTGCACACTGCTGGCTCCTATTTGGCTGCTTGTCCACTAAGAATCCAAGATCCCTCTCACAGTTACTGCTATTAAGCCTGGTTTCATCCAGTCTATATGTGTACTTTTGGTTTTTCTTGCCTAAGGCTTTACTTTTCTCTACATTGAATGAGAAGACCTTCTTCTCATGAGAAGACCTTCTCATCCAAGAAGCTTCATTGGACTCTCATCTAAGAAGCTTCTTCAGTTCACCTTGAGACCTACAAGCCAGTCATTGCAATTTAGGCTGCAAATTCTAGATGAAAATTGAATAGTGCCCTTCTGCTTAGCTGGTTTTTATATATAAAAAAAACATGGGTTCACAGGCTAAACCAAACAGAATAGAATAGAACAGAATTCTTTATTGGCCAAGTGTGATTGCACACCCAGGGAAATTGTCTTTGGTGCAGATGCTCCCAGTGTACATAAAAAGACAAGATACATTCGTCAAGAATCATAAGGAACAGCACTTAATGATTTTCAAAGAGTACAAATAAGCAATCAAATCATACTAGGAAACAATCAATATCAATATAAATCGTAAGGATACAAGCAATAAAGTTACAGTCATGGAGTCATAAGTGGGAGGAGATGGGTGATAGGAACAATGAGAAGATTAATAGTAATGCAGACTTAGTGAATAGTTTGACAGTGTTGAGGGAATTATTTGTTTAGCAGAGTGATGGTGTTCAGGAAAAAACTGTTCTTGTGTCCAGTTCTGGTGTGCAGTGCTCTATAGCGTCGCTTTGAGGGTAGGATATTCTTTCTTTCTTTCTTTCTTTCTTTCTTTCTTTCTTTCTTTCTTTCTTTCTTTCTTTCTTTCTTTCTTTCTTTCTTTCTTTCGTTCTCTCTCTCTCTCTCTCTCTCTCTCTCTCTCTCTCTCTCTCTCTCTCTCTCTCTCTCTCTCTCTCTCTCTCTTTCTTTCTTTCTTTCTTTCTTTCTTTCTTTCTTTCTTCAAGGGGTCTGTAAGTATTTTCACAGGCCTCTTTTTGATTCGTGCAGTATGCAGGTCCTCAATGGAAGGCAGGTTGGTAGCCATTGTTTTTTCTGCAGCTCTGCCCAATATCTGCAGAATTTTCAGAGGTTGTCACATTATTCTGCATCATAGCCATCTCGGTCATTCTTTCTCAGATTTGACTCAGCAAGCATTGAGCCAATGCATTCAGAATGCTATCTTGGAAGTACCAGATTAGAATCAGGATTGATGCATCCAATTCCTTTTCTGCTTCCCTCTGGAAAACATGGCTAGATAGATAACATGGTCTCTTTCCAATTCAAGCAACCTCACCTCCTTTGGACTTCTGACCAAACCTGAGTCAGACCTAGAACTTCTACTTTTCATAAAGACATTTTGCCACATTGCAACTGGGATAAAGGAGGGAGAAATGAAGGGAGTGGGGAGAGGGGAGGGGGTAAAAACGAAAAAGAAGGGGAAAGATAGAAACTGACCCCGATGCTGAAATTTTTATGATGTGTTTTAATAATATAGAAAAGCTTGCTTCAAAGGAAATATTTAAGTGACAGGCTGATACATGGCAACTTGTGGATGTGTTCAAAAATAGCACAGCAGCTGAACCTTGTAATGTAATATTTATAGCTTAAGTCATGCTAACATTCTATAAAAATGACTTTTCATTGTTGCAAAAGCATCAATATGCAAAGGAAGAAATGGGAACGAGTGATGTGTGTGTGTGTGTGTGTGTGTGTGTGTACACCTTTGCATCTGGTGGGTTGCCCCAGTTTTGGACCAGTTCACAAGAACCGGTATAGTAAAACTGGCGGGAGGCTCCGCCCACTGATCCGAATGTCATTATACGTGATCTGCGGATGCAAAACGGTAATAAAGGTAAGTAAAACCCACCCCTGATCTGTTTGTGCTTCTGGACATACAAATGAAAGGCACAGGTGATTGCTTTTATACCGCAATCTCCTTTGACTGAGCATCTTATTATCTCTTTGACTTCTAGATAGGTCTACAACAGCTTCATTATTATACTCATAGCAAAATGGCAGTCACTGACGTGAGTTTACAACAAAGAGCATACAGTCTTCTCTCTAGTTTAGGGATGTGAGCCCCACCTGCATCTGCAGAACTTTAGAAAGGCTGATTGTGACCCCCCCCCAAAAGACTACATCAACACCAGATAACTAGTCCAAAAATGGTTGGTTTATTATTATTGAAATATCTCCTAGAATTGAAAATCAGATCCTACATAAGCTCAGATGTTGAACATTAGATTGTCTTGGAAGTTGTTTGCATTCCATGTCCATCTATCATCACTCTCTCTGTCTCATCCCTATCTTATCCTACCCTACTCTACCTTATCCTGTCCTGTCCTCTCTCATCTCTCTCAATTTATCATCTGTCTGTCTGTCTGTCTATCGTCTATCTATCTATCTATCTATCTATCTATCTATCTATCTATCTATCTATCTATCTATCATCTATCTATCTATCAATCTATCTATCTATCTATCTATCTATCTATCTATCTATCTATCTATCTAACATCTATCTATATCTGTCTGTATCTCTATATCTCTGTCTCTGTCTTTGTCTCTGTCTTTATATCTATCTATCTGTCTGTCTGTCTGTCTATCATCTGTCATCTATCTATCTATCTATCTATCTATCTATCTATCTATCTATCTATCTATCTATCATCTACCATCACAAGAGCTATCATCCTATGAACCAGAGTTGTTAGGAGTTGGTGGTGTACAATTTAAATAAGTAAGTAACAAGCCCACAACTGGGTCTCTTTTCCTTCATACTCCTCTTCAAATTCTACATCATCTTGAAATCTGTAATTTATTTAGAACCCTATTTCCATCTCAGACTGAAGGTTTCAGTGTATTTCTTCACTTTTGTAGCTTTGCTTTTTTGGCTCCTTTTTTCTGCCTTTTGCTATGATCCTCCTGACCTATGATTAAAATGTTGCTCTTTGGTTCTGGGTTTTCCGATCAAATATTATGGTATTCTGCAACTCTAGAAAAGCTTTCAAGCTTGATTCATTATCAATGGATTATGCTTTGTTTTGACTGCAAAGGAGGTTTTTTTTTTATTTATAAAACTGGATGTTCTTTATTTTGGCCCCAATTTTTATTTTGTCATTTTTAAGCATTCTATGCATCACATTTTGAGGGTTTTTTTCTTATCTCTAAAAGATACCCTAAACTATTCATGCATTAAAAAAAATTCCTCTCTATTTACATAAAAACTTTGCAATGATTAACTCGTTGGATACTTAGCAGAATCCATGCTTTTTAAAATCTGCAATGGAACAACAAAATAATTAGATTTACTAACTACAATACATCAATAAATGTATTGTTGCCATCATAAGTTGAAACCACATTGTGAGTTTGACCCTAGGTAGAGGCAGATATTTCTCTCTCTGGGCATGATGAGAATTTATCTACTATAACTCCACATTGATGACAGGAAAGGCATCTGGCCAGTAAATACTCAGCTCCATTCATTTGCTCAGACTCTACCCCACGAGGGATTATGGGGTCATTAAATGAGGAGGATGATGATAGGCTGAAACCACATTACACAGATTTTTCTTACTGAAGAAATAAATGAATAATAATAACAACAACAACAACAACAACAACAACAACATCCAGAAAAGTGAAGAACCAATGATTAAGGAAGTAAATAAAGGAGGCCTTTTAAAGACAACTAAAACAAAAGCAGAATATAAAAAAAAAGTAATTGAGCAGCGAGCTGAAAATTGGAAAAGCAAAGCTCTCTAGTATCATGGCCAATACTTGAAAAGTATTGAAGGCAAAGCTGACCAGAAACTAACCTGGAACTGGTTAAGATCAGGAGTACTGAAAAAAGAAACAGAAAGCTTTATTTTGGCAGCTCAAGAACAAGCCTTAGCCACAAACTGCATGAAGGCAAAAATTCAACATGTTACCACCAACAGCAAATGCTGCCTCTGCAATGAGAAAGATGAGACAGTCGACCACCTGATCAGTGGGTGCAGCAAAATTTCACAAACTGACTACCTACAACGCCATGACCACGTTGCTGAGATCATTCACAGGAAATTGTGCCAGAAGTTTGGATTTGAGTACAGCAAAAACTACAGATAACATCAGGTTGAGAAAGTTTTAGAGAATGAGAAACTCAAGATCTTGTGGGACTTTAGGATTCAGACTGACAGGCACTTGGTCCAGAACATACCTGACATAACAGTAGTTGAAAAGAAAAAAGTATGGTTCATTGACATTGCAATACCTGGTGATGCACAGATTGAAGACAAGCAGGAAGAAAAAAAGTCACAAAGTACTGGGACTTGCAAATTGAAGTTGAGCGACTGTGGAAAAAGAAATCGTATGTTGTCCCGATTGTAATTGGAGCCCTTGGAGCAATACCCAAAGGGCTACCCTGCTATTTAGAAATTCTAAATTTAGCGGACTTGAACATTTTGACTCTACAAAAAACCACCTTCCTTGGAACAGCTTTCATCCTCCGACGATACCTTAACAGTTCCTAGGTCCTTGGTTAGGACTTGAGCTGCTGACCTATTAACCAGCTTCAAAGGCTGTGAATCTCATTAAAGATTAACCAATAATAATAATATAATATATTTGGTTGATATCTAGGACACTGGCAGCAACCCGTATCAGCCATTAGCACCAGTCAATGGTATTTGTGACACATTTTTAAATGTCCAGTTGACTGTTTCATGTTTAATGAAAATAACAACAACAACAACAACCCGTGACTGGGCCTGGATGGCTATCGGATGTGGTCCCTATCCATATGGGATTGCTGGTCTTCGGATCAGTAGTGGCTTAGCCACCGTGAACCAACCCAGGCATGTACCATCACCAATGATGAGGAGAAATCAACAAAATTCCATACCAGATCGATAGTTGCCCGGGTCAACAAGGACCACATCAGATGCTATGGCTCCTGGACATCTGTCGAAAAATGGGCTACAAGGCTCAGTTGCTACTGCTGGGGAACAGGGCATGCAATTGTAAAGCGACTGGGACAAAAGTGCATAATAAAAGAGATAATAATACTAATAATGCTACTAATAATAAAACTAATAATAATACTAACAATACTAATAATAATTTGCAACAACAAAACTTAATATGTGAGTGCAGCAAAATCATGCAAACTGATTACAAAGCTAGACATGATCGAGTTGCTAAATTAACCCACTGGTCATTATGTAAAAGATATGACATACCTGAATCCAAAAAGTCATGGGAACACAAAGTGGAAAAAGTTACTGAAAATGAGACAGTGAAGATCTTGTGGGACTTTTGAACACAGAGAGATCATCATTTGGAACACAACACGCCAGATATCATGGTTGTCGAGGGCCAAAGTGTACAGTTTATTGATATCGCTGTACCAGGAGATGCCAGAGTCAAACAAAAAGAGCTAGAAAAAAAATCACAAAATATCACGACCTGGCCATCGAAACTACATGGCTGTGGATGAAACATGTGACAGTGATACTCATTGTCATCGGGGCATTTGGTATCATGTCCAAGAATTTTACAAAACACATCAAGAAATTGCAGCTTCCTGCAATAACACCAGCGGAACTGCAAAAACCAGTGCTAAACTTAAAGTGAATCGCTCCAAACTCAATTGCAGAAAATAGGACTTCAGTAACAGAGTTGTTAATGCCTGGAATGCACTACCTGACTCTGTGGTCTCATCCCAAAACCCCCAAAACTTTAACCTAAGACTGTCTACTGTTGACCTCACCCCATTCCTAAGAGGTCTGTAAGGGGCGTGCATAAGAGCACCAGCGTGCTTACCGTCCCTGTCCTAATGTTCCCTTTAATTGTATTCATTTTATGTATTCAATTCATGCTTATATATATTATCTAATATGTATTCAACAAAATAAATAAAATAAATAATAAATAAAAGATACTTGGTTGATACCTGGGATGCTGGCAACAACCATTAGCACCAGTCAATAGTATTTGTGACACATTTTTAAATATTCAGTTGACTGAGTTTCATATTTAATGAAGAAAACATAATAATAATAATAGAAAAAAACACAATTTTTCTCTTAACTTAATGTTACTATGACAGTAGAAAATATGTAAAATATTTTATCTTTCACTTGGTGGATACTAAAGCCACAGAAGCATTGTTCTATTGGGTGTTTACCAAATCTCCTTTTAAGATATGGGCTGGGCATGATCTGAAAGTGGAGGTATTGAATTGATTCAGCTCAATTATAATACAATAAATCATTGTATATACTAAATGGTATTAATTATTAATTGTACAGTTAATTAGTGGAACGGCTTGCCTTCAGAAGTTGTGGGTATTCCGTCTGTCAGCATTCTAAGTAATGCACCCATAGAAAGCAGAACTCTGAGGCAGGTAGTTTTGTGTAGTGTAGTGTAGTTTTGTGTTGTGTTGTGTAGTGTAGCCTTTATTGTCATTGTACATAATATATACAACGAAATTGGTTTAGCCTCCCTGGTGCAATCCATAATGGAAAATACAAAACAACGTAAATAGTATAGAGAATAATCCCTATACAAGTAATTCGGAAAAAAAGACTAATCATAAGTTTCCATATGTGCGTGGAGTGATTGTGATTGTGTTTAAGAGTCTGACAGCCCATGGGTAGAAGAATCTAGATACTTTGATTCCTCAAGGAATGATTTATTGGATACATCGTATTGGCACAACTGGTGAAAACCGACTCTGAAAGTTCCCACAGTTTTCAGAAGATTAAAAAGTAAAAGTTCTCCCTTCGCCCCATGTCATCATGTCCAAGTGAGGTACTGACCAGTTGCTTGGTTATTTCACTCCTCCTCTCCCCAGACACCTGTCAGAATGTCCTTGGTTCCCACAGGAAAACATTTTGTTTTGACTACAACCCTGCTCCCCGCCCCCAGCTATCTACCTAACACACAAAAAAATGAGAACCAGCCAGCATCATTCTTCTTAAACAACCATTGACCAGGTACTGTAGGAGAAAATGCAGAGGTGCCTCAACCATACTTAGAAAGACGGTGTACTTGGCAAGGACCTTGCAGGTCATCTAGTCCCAAGCAGGAGACCCTACACCAGTGATGGCTAACCCTTTTGCCATCGCGTGCCAAAAGCATGGTAGGGTCACATGCACGTGTGCCCACATCCATAATTCTATGTGCCCCGCCTCCCCATGCTCCCCCTGCTTTTGGCACATGATGGCCTGGTAGGCCCGGTAGGCCTGGTAGGCCCATTTTTCACTCTCCCTCCAGAGCCATTCTAGGAGCCTGGGGAGGGCAAAAACAGCCTTCCCCACCCCCCAGAGGCCCTCCAGAGGCCGGAAACAGTGTGTTTCCTGACTTCTGGTAGGCCCAGAAGGCCCCAAAATCAGCTGGCCAGTGCATGCATGCATGCTGGAGCTGAGCTGGCGTGCCGACCAATATGGCTCCACGTGCCACCTGTGGTACCCGTGCCATAGGTTCGCCCTCACGGCCCTACACCATTTCTGACAAATGGCAGTCCAATCTCTTCTTGAAAATCTCAAGTGATGAAGCTCCCACAACTTCCAAAGGCAACTTCTGTTCCCCTCTTACCAACTAAATTTCACTTTATCTGCTTTGAGGTCTTATTACCCTATGGATGAGGAGGGCTTTGAGTTTGGCTGCTCTGAATTTAATTTCTCAACATCTTTCAGATCTTTTTGCTAAATCCCTTACACAGTCCACTTCTTCTCGGATTTAGACAGGAGTAGAAGTCAGGTCAACAACATCACTTAGAGAATGTAAACCTATTTCTCCACGAGTCCTTTAAAGTATAGGTAGTCAGATGCAGATTAACAGAGTTGGGAGGGACCTTATAGGTCATCTAGTCCAACCCCCCATCCAAGCAGGAGACCCTACACCATTTCTGACAGATGGCAGTCCAATCTCTTCTTGAAAGCCTCCAGTGATGAAGCTCCCACAACTTCCGAAGGCAACTTCTGTTCCACGGGTTGATGGTTCTCCCTGTCAGAAAATTTCTCCTTATTTCCAGGTTGAATCTCTCCTTGATCAGTTTCTGTCCATTGTTGCTTGTCTGGCCTTTGGGTGTTTTGGTAAATAGCTTGACCCCCTCCTCTCTGTGGCAGCCCCTCAAATATTGGAAGACTGCTCTCATGTATCCCCTGGTCCTTCTCTTCACTAGACTAGCCATGCAGGAGTGAGACAGGAATGATTGACAGACGTGGGATTTCAAATGCCACCATTCTCAAGGTGAATCTTTTCCATAATTTCTCTCTCTTAAAAATAATATGTACAGTTCACCTTCTTTTTCTTCCTCTGCCTGAGATGAGGATGTTAATGAGGGACAAGGGGGTGAAGGTCATAAGAATATGTTCCTCAGCTTATCTGCCATCCCTGTTTTCTCTCTTCAGCTCTGAATTAAAGCTTATGTTATAACCTTACCTTTTTGAGTTTGCTGTTCCAATTAATTTCCATACCTGATGTTCAACTACTGGTTTCTGTGGCCCAGCCCTGGTATCAAGGACAACAAGAGAGCTATAGGGCTGACTGAAATGAGATCTGAATATAAGGTTCATAGTTCAGCCTCTTCTAACACTACTCTATGCCTTCTCAAGGAGACAGAATATAGAATATCAGAGTTGGAAGGGACCTTGGAGGTCTTCTAGTCCATCCCCTGCTCAAGCGGAAAATCTTATATCATTTCAGACAAGCAGTTGTCCAATTTTTTCTTAAAACCCTGTAGTGATGGAGATCACTGATAATCCATTGATGGAGGTACAGATACAGTCCTTGACTTACAACAGTTCACTTAGTGATCATTCGAAGTTGCAACAGCACTGAAAAAAAGTAATTTATGACGGTTTTTCACACTTTTGACCATCCCCATGGTCACATGATCAAAATAGGGGGCTGGAGGCTTTTAGTTGTGAATGAAGAACGGTTGCAGGAACTGGGTATGTCTAGTTTAATGAAAAGAAGGACTAAGGGTGACATGGTAGCAGTCTTCCAGTATCTCAGGGGTTGCCGCAAAGAAGAGAGAGTCAAGCTATTCTCCAAAGCACCCAAGGGCAGGACAAGAAGCAATGGGTGGAAACTCATCAAGGAGAGAAGCAACTTAGAACTAAGGAGGAATTTCCTGACAGTGAGAACAATTAATCCGTGGAACAACTTGCTTCCAGAAGTTGTGAATGCTCCAACACAGGAAGTTTTTAAGGAGATGTTGGATAACCATTTGTCTGAAGTGATGTAGGGTTCCCTACCTAAGCAGGGGGTTAGACTAGAAGACCTCCAAGGTCCCTTCCAACTCTGTTATTCTATTCTATTCTATTCTATTCTATTCTATTCTATTCTATTCTATTCTATTCTATTCTATTCTATTCTATTCTATTCTATTCTATTCTATTCTATTCTACCCTACCCTACCCTACCCTACCCTACCCTACCCTTCTCCATTCTCTGTTATATTCCATTCCATTCCATTCCATTCCATTCCATTCCATTCCATTCCATTCCATTCCATTCTATTCAATTCACGCTTGACAACTGACTCACATTTATGACGGTTGCAGCGGCCTGGGGTCATGTAATCCCATTTTGCAACATTCTGACAAGCAAAAATCAATGGGGAAGCCAGATTCACTTAACAACCACATTACTAACTTAACAACTGCAGTGATTCACTTAAGAAATGCGGCAAGAAAAATGGTAAAATGTAACAAAACTCACTTAACCAATTTCTCACTCAGCAACATCAACTCTGGGCTCAATTGTGCTCGTAACTCAAGGACTACTTGTACAAGAGGATGGAGGAAGTTTCACAGTGAAGGTCAAAGACAGCCTGACGACGAATCTCCAAATCAATGCGTCTTGCTAAAACCACTATGGGAAATAATAAGGAACTAGACAATCCGATGTACAATTCTAAACTGGAAACTTGCATTTATGTACACAGAACTGGAACACATTACTCGTCAGCCAGCTTTGCATGTCTGCATTAGTAACTCAACATCGACTTGAAATGAACGGACTACACGAGCAAATATTTCCCCTTAACTGGGACTTCCTAGGGGATCTCTGAGAATTATGGCTTTTGCAAATTTAACTTCCAGCAGGGACCAACCTAAGATTAGGATCATTTTTGTTCTCTGTTCTTTCAACTCACCGTGTGGATGAGTGTAAGCTAAAATTGTGCCAGGTAGCTTGAAGATACAAGACAAACTCCGAGAACGGTTACGACGATTGAACAAATAATGGTTAAATTCCTAAAGACGTTCATTGTCATTGATGCAATTCTCATACTTCTTAGTTTGTTTTCACTGAAATTCTGGATTGGTCTAAAAGGGGAATTAAGAAAATCTGAAGAGTAGCTGCAGCCTTGTAATTGACATCCTACCTTTCTTACTTTTTCTTTTTCTTTTTTGCATAATTATCCATATCAAAAGAGTGGGGTTTCAATCATTTGACTGTAGGTTTTGACTTTTCTATTTCCCCTGCCAGGAACGGGACAATCCATTGCTGAGATTACGCTAATTCGAAGAGTCCCAGTATGTTGGTTCTCCTGCTAGCTGAAATCATGTTTGGAAAGGAATGCCGATGAACATTATTTCCTCCCTTTATTATTTAAAAAATAAGTCAAAGTGGCGAACGTACCTAAACATTCCTTCCTCTTCCTATTTTTCATTGAACAACAACCCTGTGAGGTGGGTTGGGCTGAGAGAGAACGACTGGTCCAAAGTAACCATAGTCGACTTTCATGCCTAAGGCGGGACTAGAATTCAAAGTCTCCTGGTGATTGGCTCAAAGTCATCCAGTTAGCTTTTATGTTTAAGGCGGAACTAGAATTCAGAGTCTCCTGGTGATTGGCCCAAAGTTACCTAAATGGCTTTCATATCTAGGACCAGTGGTGGGATTAAGTCAATTTGGGCCAGTTCAGGCGAATCAGGTGTTAAATTGCTGGCTGGCCCCTCCCCTCCCCTTCCAGAAGTCCTCACATGCTCCCAGGTAAGTGTAGGGAGTCCCAAAATGGGGTGCGGAGGGGCAGTGGTGCCCCCCCTCGTGGCCCATTTTTGCTCCCAGGGGGGTCCAGAAGGCTGAATGCTGCCTGTCACACACCCCTAGCCACGTCCACCATGGCCACGCCCACCCAGCCGGTCATTAGGGCAGAGGACCAGTTGTTAAATTATTTGAATCCCGCCACTGCCTAGGACAGGACTAGAACTCACTGTCTCCCAGTTGGTAGCCTGATGCCTTAACCACTAGCCCAAAATGGCTTTTATTATTAGAAATCCAAGCTTTAGTTTTTTTATTAATGGTTGCAATAAACAGAAACACAGAAATAAGTGACATTAGGCCTAAATCTGCCTTGATACATATCGAGTATTTTCTCTTCCTGCTAAAAAGGTTGGTATCCATTGGGAACTGTTCCCTGAATCTGCCTATTCTCACTTTCCTTCCTCTCAAGGGACTTGCTGTTCTCCAAGAAAGTGAAATACAAGGGGAAAAAAGCAATTAACACTTGCTGATTAATGAAGTGGTTGGTTAGGAAAAGAATTTAGGGAAAGTCAAGACTGGAACAATTACTCCAACCATTGATAAAATACTTCCCATATCATATAATATTCAGTTTATTCTTTCTCCTTGATTGCTAAAGTTAATCTGTTCATTTCTGCACATTCTAATGTTTTCCTTATCACCTTTTCAACATTAGGAATCACTCCACTTTTTCAATGTTGTGCTCTTTTTAACAATGGTTGGAGAGTAAAAAAGGAGTTTGGAAATGAAGAAGGCTATAGAATAAGGAGAAAATACATTGAGATAGAGATATAAATGCGATGAAAATTGTTAGTATATGTATGATGAGAATAATGATGTTGAATAGAATAGAACAGAACAGAACAGAACAGAATTGAATTCTTTATTGGCCAAGTGTGATTGGACGTACAAGGAATTTGTCTTGGTGCATACGCTCTCAGTGTACATAACAGATATATTCTTCAAGAATGATAAGGTACAACACTTAATGATAGTCATAGAGAAACAGTCAATATAAATCTTAAGGATACCAGCAACAAGGTTACAGTCATACAGTCATAAGTGGGAGGAGATGGATGATAGGAGCAATGAGAAGATTAATAGTAATGTTAATATGGTATTATCACTTGAAAATATTAAGAAGGAAATGGAGAGCTTCACAACGTTTAAATGTTTAATATTTTATAACATTAAGTTTAGAGAAATAATGTGAATGTGAAGGATGTGGCAAATGGTAATGATGTTGCATAGAGATGTTTGTACCCAGATGACACACCACATTAGATAGATGGAATGTTTATCTTTGTAATTGAAAAATTAAAAAAACCTTTTTAAATATATATATATATATAAAGACTGGAATAATTACTCACTGTACAGTGTAGCCAACATCACCGGTGATCCAACTTGTGGGTCTATCCATAGGATCCCTCCCCCCGCATCTTTGAGGTTGCAAATGAGACGTATGCACACTGCATATTGATTTAGCCAAAGCATTCCAGCTTTAACCAAAGACATCTGATGGTCTTTTAAGATGCTAAGGGCTGGCCAAGTCTAGTCTGATGAAAAGAAGGATTAGGGATGAATAATAGCAGTTTTCCAATATTTGAGGGGTTGCCACAAAGAAGAGGGGAGTTAAGCTATTCTCCAAAGCACCTGAAGGCAGGGCAAGAAGCAACAAATGGAAACTAACCAAGGAGAGAGCCAGCCTAGAACTAAGGAGAAATTTCCTGACAGTTAATGAGTGGAATGGCTTGACTTTGGAAATTGTGGGTGCTGCATCACTGGAGGTTTTTAAAAATTGGATTTATCTGAAAAGGTATCAGTTCTCTTGCTCGAGCAAGGAGTTTAACTAGAAGAATTCCAAGGTCCCTTCCAACTTTGTCATTCTGTCACATCGTTTACATCCATGGGGAGTGGATCACATCTAGGAGAAGATGCATTCAGGTGTTTCCTCTCAAACCTCAAAAAGTAGAATCTCTTTTGAAAGATTTGAGGGATGAAACATCCCTCCTCCTCCTCCTCCTCCTCCTCCTCCTTTGTGGTGAGAAGCCCTTCAAGGAAGCTTGAGAGCTTTACTTATCTCTTTCATTTTAAACAATTGCTGCCTTTTTCTGTAATTTCTGTAATTTCATTCCCTCAAGGGAATTGGCAGCAGGATTTATTGATTCCGTGGGGAGCAGGGTGCCCTTGTATTAACTCCTACCAGGAGCATTGATACAGAAGTACTAAGAATAGTAGCAGCTACTTCACTTTACCAGTCAAATCTGTAGTTTTTCCTCTTCCCTTCATCCTTCATTCAGGCCAAAATCAGTGCAATAACAGAGTTAAACAGGCCAATTTAAACAATAGGAAACACAATTCTGACAAGATGGCTTCTTTTTTCTACTTAAATTGAGGTTAATAAATTGAGGTTCAGAAATCTCTCTTTCTGGGGGGACACACGCCATGGTGAGGGAAGGACGAGTTAGTTTATTTCCAATTTATGCCACTTTCCTTTCCATCATATACAGTGTTGTATTTTTTTTAATTTGAAACACACACACATTTTTTTTTGCAGAGTTCAGAACATTTATCAAACAAAGAGCTGCATCACAGATTTAGAACCTGATGTAGCCCTTCCTTTAGCCTATCCTTATTTTTATGTATAAATGACTCTGAGAAATATGTATTAGGTACATTAAAATACTAGTGTCAGGGTTCCAAGTAACACCCCTAACGAAAGAAAACTCTGAGGCTTGAGTTTCCTCAAAGTTCCATTTTATTAGAGATGTCATATTGGAACATCTGGGAAAACCCGAATCTGAAAGTTTCCAGGTTTTCCCCACCCAAAGGAAATTCCAAGTCCCTGCCTAGGACCCACATGTCCATCACATGGTCCAATCCAAGTACCGTCCCAGCTGGAGATGCCACCAAGTTCCAGTTGCAGGGCAAGATGTCCTTGACTTTCTGAGAAAGGAATGTTATTATGACTACATATCACCCCAGCTCCATACAATCCCTTCCCACAGTAGTAAATATGGCAGGCCTGAAGATCCAATGAAAAAGATGGCTTCCAGGCCTGACTACTAGAGGAGTAGGGTAATCTCCACTCTGCAAAAAATTTGCATTTGAAAACCAACCATTCAGACTTCTTGTCTTCTTAGGAAAAGAAAGGAAAATTGAGAGAGGAAATTGAGGTTTCATATATCAAAAGAACAGTAGACCTCAACTTATAACCATTCATTTAGTGACCATTTGAAGTTACGACGGCCCTGAAAAAAGTAACATATGACCGATTTTCACACTTACAACTGTTGCAGCATCCCCGTGGTCATCCCAACAACATCCAGATGTTTGGCAACTGGTTCATATTTATGACGGTTGCAATGTCCCGGGTTATGTGCTCAACTTTTGCAAATTTCTGACAAACAACAGGGAAATTCGATTTACTTAAGAACTATGTTGCTAACTTAATAACCGCAGTGATTCACTTAACCAATGTAGCAAGCAGTGGGGCAAAACTCATTTAACAAATGTCTTGCTTAGCCACATAAATGTTGGACGCAGTTGTGGTCATAAGTCAAGGACTACCTGTAAAAGGGAAGATAAGAGGATTGCAAAAAGAGAGCTCTCGAGTAGCTCCACCTGTCTTATGAGTCTGTTTGGTCAGTTTCCTTCAGCCGCAGACCTGTGGTTATTTAGGCAAAAAAAATAAGACAACATGTGAGCCTTGGTGGCGCAGCAGACTAAAGTGCTGTTAAAGTAGCACTTAGTGCCAGCTGCCTGCAATTACTGCGAGTTCAAATCTCACCAGGCTCAAGGTTGACTTAGCCTTCCAATTTTCCGAGGTAGGTAAAATGAGGACCCGGATTGTGGGGGCAATAATCTGACTTTGTATAAAAAAGAACACCGCTTTGTGGGGGGGGGGGGGAAGCCCTACCAAGCAGGTATATACAAAAGTATGAAGGCTATTGCTTAACGCATTGTAAGCCTCCCTGAGTCTCTGGAGAAGGGCGGCATATAAATCAAATCAATCAATCAATCAATAATGCTAGGTAGAATCAGTGGGGTATATGAATAGATAATGAAGTCAGTGCCACAGATCCCTCAGCCATGTCCCACATGATTTCTGTACAGGGAAGTTTACTTTGAGTGTCTCAGACCATACTAAGAATGGGGGGAAAGGCATATATTTACTTTATATGTCTTGAAAAGGTAAAAGTTTCCTCTCTCCGGTCTTATCTGCCTCTAGTGGGCGGAGGCTCATCAGAGGTGGGTTTAACACAGTGGTGAAATGCTCCTGGTTCGGACTGGATCGCCAGAGCCAGTAGCAATGGCAGTGGGTGGTTCGGATGGTAGCAAAAATCCCTGCCCCCCCCCCCCCCCATGCCCAGCTGAGCCACACAATCATCAGAGGCTTTTTAAAAAAAAATTAAAAGCATTTTTTCTACAACCTTTTCGGCCTTAGCTCTTAGCTTTTAAAAGTAAAAAAAAAAAGCCTCTGATGATCGTGCGGCTCAGCTGGGCTCGTAAGAGGCTTTTAAAAGCATTTTTTCTACCAGCAGAAGAGATGGTAGAAAAAATGCTTTTAAAAGCCTCTGATGATCCCAGCTGAGTTGCCTGATCATCAGAGGCTTTTTTTCCTTTTAAAAGCAAAAAAAAAATGCTTTTAAAAGAAAACAAAAGCCTCTGATGATCAGGCAACTCAGCTGGGATCGTTAGAGGCTTTTAAAAGCATCTTTATACAACCTCTTTAGCCGAAGAGGTGGTAGAAAAAATGGTATTAAAAGTAAAAAACAAGAGAAAAAGTGGGCCATGCCCACTCAGTCATATTACCCCCCCCCATCAAGCCACACCCACAGAACCGGTAATAACAAATTTTACATTTCACCACTGGTTTAACATAATTTTACCACTGGTTCGCTGCACACCGAAAATGCAAGCACGCGCCTTTTGTGAATATACTTTGCTCACATATGTGGCTTGCACGCAAGCACATGGCTTAGAAAATGTGGCTAGATAGTATCCTATCTATCAGGTCTGCCTGAACCAGACCAAATCAGCTGAATACCACCACTGGTGCTCATGTCTGTTTCTTAGCCGTGGGTACGGCATTGTTTAAAGACTCTTTCCATGGTCTTGTGGCCAGCATGGCTATAGGCCAGGTGTCAGCAACCCTGCGGCTCTGGAGCCTCATGTGGCTCTTTCATCCCTCTGCTGCAGCTTCCTGTCACTGGTTGGCTCCACAATTGATAGGACTTTCGGTTAGGACAGGTAGAGGAAAAAGGATGCCGCGCTAGGAGGAGACTCTATGGTGGAGGAACCGGATTTCTGGTTGGCTCCAGAATTGAATGGGGGGGCTTCGGGTTAGGACCTTTGTGGCTGTTTCAGTGTTTAAGATTGCTGACCCCTGCTATAGGCTGAGATACACTGAACTCTATGACCTTCCCACTGAAGTGGTACCTGATTATCTACTCACATTTGCATGCTTTTGAACTGCTAGGCTGGCAGGAACTGGGGCACAAGCAGGAGAGTCTATGGGTGACATGGTGGCAGTGTTCCAATATCTGAGGGGCTTCCACAAAGAAGATGGTCTCAACTGAAAGCATCAGAAGGCAAGACAAGAAACAATGGATGGAAACTAATCAAGGAGAGAAACAACCTGGAACTAAGGACAAACGTCTTAACAGTAAGAACAATTAACCAGTGGAACAGAAATTGCCTTCAGAAGTTGTGAGTTCTCCATCACTGAAGGCTTTCAGGAAGAGACTGGACAGCCATTTGTCCAGAATGGTATAGGGCAGTGATGGCTAACCTTTTTGCCATCGTGTGCCAAAAGTGGAGGTTGCACAGCGGATTGAGCACATTGTGGACTCACAGCCAAAATTCAATGTGCCCTGCCCCCCCATGAGCCCCCCACCTGGCGCTCCTCTGCTTTTGGCATGTGATGGTACGGTAGGCCCAGTAGGTCCGTTTTTCGCCCTCCCCAGGCTCCAGAGGCTTTTTTGGAGCCTGCAGAAGGTGAAAACGGCCTTCCCCCCCCCCCAGAGGCCCTCCAGAGGCCAGAAACAGCCCATTTCCTGACTTCCGGTGGACCCAGAAGGCCTGAAAATCAGATGGCCGGCATGTGCATGCACGCTGTAGCTGAGCTAGGACAGTGCACATGTGCCCACAGATGTGGCTCCGAGTGCCACCTTTAGCACACGTGCCATAGGTTCATCACCACGGGTATAGGGTCTCCTTCTTGAGCAGGAGGTTGGACTAGAAGACCTCCAAGGTCCCTTCCAAGGTCTGCTCTGCTGTTACTCTGTTAAAAGTTGAGTTTGATGGAAGAGGTCATGCCCTGCTTGCAAGCTTCTCAATGAAACTGTTGGCTGACCACTGAGGACCCATCAAATCTACAACTTCCCCTCTGCCCCTTTATGATTTTCATCCCATCCTCCCCCCACAACTATACGTACTCAGACATCATGTGTCTATCCTTGAGAGAGTTAATCATCTATTTTTTCCACACACACACACACACACCATGGAAGTTGACATTCCTTGCCATAAAGTTATTGTGGGGGGGGGGGGGGGGAACCTGCCACTAGGCACCGAACGGTGTTCACTGACTGCAGTAAATATGTCATAAAGAAAGTGGATGACTCTCCAGTTCAGTAGATTATGGCAGCACAGAGAAATGTGAAATCTCCTTCCCTTTTTCCTTTTGCAAAATAAGAACCACAGAGCAAACACTTAAGCGATCTCTCTTATGCCTCCCTTGTGAGATGAAATGTAGATTTTACTACCACCGATATATAACTCATTCCGTTTATTGCTTGTATAATTTTCCCCCTCTTACCAACTACATTTCACTTGATCTGCTTTGAGGTCTTATTACCCTACGGGTGAGGAGGGCTTTGAATTTGGCTTGCTCTGAATGTAATTTCTCAACATTAGAATAGAATAATAGAATAACAGACTTGGAAGGGACCTTGGAGGTCTTCTAGTCCAACCCCCTGCCCAGGCAGGAAACTCTACACCACTTCCAACATCTTTCAGATCTTTGTCTTCAATCCCGTACACAGTTCAGTTCTTCTCAGATTTAGATAGGAATAAAAAATCAGGTCAATGACATCACTTAAAGAATGTAAACCATTTTCTCCACCAGTCCTTTCAAATATAGGTAGTCAGATACAGATTAACAGAGTTGGAAGGGACCTTGAAGGTCATCCAGTTGAACCCCCTGCCCAAGCAGACCCTGCAATAGTCCAGTCTCTTCTTGAAAGCTTCCAGTGGTAAAGCTCCCACAACTTCTGAAGGCAACATTGATTCTGACATTCTCACTATCACAAAATTTCTCCTTATTTCCAGGTTGAATCTCTCCTTGATGAGTTTCCATCCATTATTCCTTGTCTGGCCTTCGGGTGCCTTGGAAAATAGCTTGATCCCCTCTTCTCTGTGGCAGCCCCTCAAATATTGGAACACTGCTAGTCCTTGACTTACAGTGTTGTGGCCTGCCAGTGGCCTACACGGATTGTTGCTGATCCCGACGATGAGGACGCTGGTGTGGTGTTGCGCCAGCAGCCTGTGCATCTAGCACTCGAGTCAGACAATGAGGAGGCTGGAGAAGAGGTGGTGCCAGAGGCGGGGATTCAGCCAGGGCCTTCAGAACCTCCAGAAGCTCCCATAAGTGAAGAGGAAGAAGAGGAGGAGCCTCTTCTCAATGCACAGGCACGCAGAGCTGCCAAACGGCAGGAGAGGCTCCTCAGGAGGAGGTCTCCTCGAGAGTAAGGCTTGGGGCTAATAGGCCACTCCTCTAGCCTATTTAAGGAAGGACAACAACTGAGGCAATTTGCATGAAACAACTTCGTTCACATTCCTTTGCGTCCTGAACTTAGTTCTCTTATCAGTTTCATGTAAATTGCTTCTGGCCTTTTTGCCAACCACAGTAAGATTACAATTATTTATTCTTTGGATTCTTGTAGGCTGTTAAGAAAGTTAATTAACAGTCTTTGTTCGGAAAAGATTGATTTAAAATAGTAAATTAAGGTTTGTACGGACTTTGTGTGTGCTGCGTTCTTTGGGGTCCATAGCTGGGGCAGAACAAAAAGGCAAGACAAGAAGGAATGGATGGAAATTAATCAAGGAGAGAAGCAATTTCCTAACAATGAGAACAATCAGCCAATGGAAAAGCTTGCTTCCAGAAGTTGCTCCAACACTGGAGATTTTTAAGAAGAGACTGGACAGCTATTTGTCTGGAATGGTACAGGATCTCCTACTTGAGCAGAGGGTTGGACTAGAAGACCTTTAATGTTCCCTCAACTCTTATACTATTAGGTAAAGGTAAAGGTTCCCCTCGCACATATGTGCTAGTCGTTCCCAACTCTAGGGGGCGGTGCTTATCTCCGTTTCAAAGCCAAAGAACCAGCGCTGTCCGAAGACATCTCTGTGGTCATGTGGCCGGCATGACTCAATGCCAAAGGTGCATGGAACACTGTTACCTTCCCACCAAAGGTGGTCCCTATTTTTCTACTTGCATTTTTTACGTACTTTCAAACTTCTAGGTTGGCAGAAGCTGGGACAAGTCACGGGAGCTCACCCTTTTATGTGGCACTAGGGATTCGAAACGGTGAACTGTCGACCTTAGCCACAGCATCCCCCTTATTCTATTATTCAATGCCAAATAACCATTGCTATTTCTCCCTTATAATATGGGAACTTATGAGGTTTTATTGATGCAGCACATCTGTTGACATGGTGCCACTGTATGCATCTGGACCCTACATCTCGGACATTTACAGATCCAATAGGATTAAAGAGAAGCAGGCAAACCTGGAGAAGGATATGGAAGGCAAAAATGAATGGCATTGGAAAAGAAACTAGAGTCAAAGAAAGAACAGAAAGAGTGTACACAGTGGTGAGATTCAGCCAATTCGCACCTATTCGGGAGAACTGGTTGTTAACTTTCTAGGCAGTTTGGGAAACCGGTTGTTGGAAGAAATCGTATTCTTCCCACTTTACAGAGCTAATCCTGTAAGGAAGGCAGAAAGGAAACATTCTGGTGGTGTTTCTAGCCTAATCTTTATTGCCCTGCTTACAGAAACTGCCTCTTGGGTTAACCCTTATTACATTGTAACAGCTAAGGCGAAGCACCCATCGACGTGAGTGATGTTGAGTTGGCCACTCCCACCCAGTCACCAAGCCATGCCAACCCAGCTGGTCATTAGGGCAGAGAACCGGTTGTTAAATCATTTGAATCCCACCACTAAGTGTACATAACAGTACAGTTGAGATTTCACCATGGGTCCTTCTAAACCTACACAAACTGAATTGCCATTGTTAATTGGTTTAAATAAAATATGGAAAGCATGTGGGCCAGGTGAGTTGAGGACAAAGGGTGAGGATCCCCCAACATCTGACTTATACAATCTTGGCGTGATTTTTTAAGATAGGATCTTTCCATTGTTGTGCTCAAATGACTGTAATGACATCATCCAGTTTCAATGTTGGATGATGATCTCAGGAGGCATTTTAAGTCACAAGTGCAGAAATGGCTGAGAAGGAAAGGAACACAGTCTGGAAAGCCAACAAAGGAGGTGAGACTTCACTGAACGTTGATATAGAATCATTGGATTGGAAGGGACCTTGGAGATCTTCTAGTCCAACCCTGCTCGAGCAGGAGACCGTGTATTATTCTGGACAAATGGCTGTCCAGTCTCTCCTTGAAAACCTCCAATGATGGAGCACCCACAACAATCCATTCCACTGGTTAATTGTGTTCAGTGGCAGGAAATTTCTCCTTAATTCCAGGTTGCATTTTTCTTTAATGAGCTATCGTCCGTTACTTCTTGCCCTCCCTCAGGTGCTTTGGACAATAATGGTAAATATTGGCTTTACTTCATTTGGGTCATGTCTTTGGCTAAATCAGATGCATTGAACCCTGGAAGCCAACAGTCAATGTTATAGAACATTTTCCCCAAGGCAAATTGAAATTAACTGGTTTACTTGATGTTATTTGTTTCGTTTTCCAGCTGAAACGTACATACAGCAAGGGACGATGGCACCCTCCACTCGCGTATTCCCAAGAAGAGACTAAAAGTAAAGCAGAAATGGACTTCTGCCAGTATTTTGTGTTAACGCAAAGGGCAGAGGTGAGTTTTAATGCTTCAACATCATTCATGAAATATTATATAGATAATTTGTACTCGGAATAACATGCGGTCCCTCCAAGGAAACATTAAAATAAATAGCTCCTTTAACTCTTCTGTACCTTGGTCGTATCTTATTTTGATGAATCAATAAAAGGGAGATGCAAGATTGATGGAGGACAGATCAGTAGAGCAATCATGTAGTTTATTACATATTTATGAGTCTGAAAGATCAAAAGATTTTTTTTTAATGCACATAACTTGGCAAACGTGCAATGCTATGTTCGGAAATATTCCAAGTGACTTTTGCAGAAATACAGAAGGAGTTGGCAGCATTCCCGCAGAGCTATTTGGCAAGACTTTGAATGATGGGGAGTGGGGGTGGGAGGGAGATTTAAAACTTATCTCCTGTCTTAGCATTCTAGACATGTGCCTGCTGTACTCGATGGAAGGGGAGAAGGTTTGCTCATGGACCGGATACCCAGAGGATAGTTACTATTGTATTTCTGGAGGGGTTTTGCAAACTACTGATTTAAATCTAACAGAATAACAGAATTGGAAGGGACCTTGGAGATCTTCTAGTACACACACACACACAGGTATGCGTGCACCCCCCTCCCCAATCAAGCAGGAGACCCTACAGCATTTCAGACAAGTGACTGTCCAGTCTCTTCTTAAGAAACCTCCAATGATGGAGCACTCGCAGCTTCTGAAGGCAAGCTGTTCCACTGATTGTTTTTACTTTCAGGAAATTTCTCCTTAATTCCAGATTGTTTCTCTCCTTGTTAAGAAGTTTCCATCCATGGTTTCTCCTCTTGCCTTCTGGTGCTTTGGACAATATTTGACCCCCTCTTCTTTGTGGCAGCACCTCAAATACTGGAATACTGTTATCATGTCACCCCCTAGTCCATCTGTGCTGTGGCGGCACAGTAGTTAGAATGCAGCGTTGCAGGCTAACTCTGCCCACTGGCCAGGAGTTCGATCCTGACCAGCTCAAGGTTGACTCAGCCATCCATCCTTCCAAGATTGGTAAAATGAGGACACAAGTTGTTAGGGGCAAATATGCTGACTCTGTAAATCACTTAGAGAGGGCTGTAAAGCACTGTGAAACATTGTACTTTACTGTGCAGTTAGTAGCTGATTCCGACAGCAAGGAGACTGGTGTGGTGCTGTCGAGTTGGGACAGCGAGGAGGCTGAAGGAGATGTGGTGCCAGAGGCAGGGATTTAGCCAGGGCCTTCAGAACCTCCAGAGACTCCTTTAACTGCAGAGGATGAAGTGGAGGAGCCTCTTCTCAATGCACGGGCACGCAGAGCTGCCAAAAGGCAGGAGTGGTTACTCAGGAGGAGGTCTCCTCAAGAGTAAGGCTTGGGGTTAATTGGCCACTCCCTTAGCCTGTTTAAGTTTGCACACAGCTTCTAAGAAGCTGCAGGAAACAACGCATGTTCGCTCAATGATCATTGAATCTGGATTTTCTTTGCAAAACTTGCTTCTGGGCTTTTTGCCAACTCTCGTAAGACTTTATTTTTCTGTGGAATTTCTGGCAGGTTGTTGAGGACATTTTAGTTAACAGGCTGCATTTGTAAAAAACTACATTTGGAAGTAAATTGAGTTTGGTTTATAGTTTGTGTGTGCTGCATTCTCTGGGATCCGTAGCTGGGGCAGAACAGGTATATAAGTTTAAGTGCTATTGCTATATAAATCAAAGAGCTAGTGCTATTGGTGTCTGTCTGTCTGTCTGTCTGTCTGTCTGTCTGTCTGTCTTCCTGGGTGACGCAGTGGTTAGAATGCAGTAATGCAGGCTGACTCTGCCCACTGCCAGGAGTTCGATCCTGATCGGCTCAAGGTTGACTCAGCCTTCCATCCTTCCAAGATTGGTAAAATGAGGACACAAATTGTTGGGGGCAAATATGCTGACTCTGTAAACCACTTAGAGAGGGCTGTAAAGCACCATGTAAGCGGTATATAAGTCTACGTGCTATTGCTATTCTTTTCATTAAGCTAGACATATCCAATTTTTCATATGTTTTAGCCTCCAGTCCTCTAATATTTCTGGAGGATTTCTGCAAACTACTGATTTAAAACAAAAATACAACAATTTGGGTTGACATGATTTGTCCACAGAAGCCACACTGCACGCATGCACGCACACACACACACACACACACACACACACACACACGAGAGGTAACATTTTCTGCATCTCATCTCTATTCAATCGTGGACTTATTACCCTAACACCAAAACTCAGCCTGATCTGCTGACTGTTTTTCCGATACTGTTGCTTTCTCTGTTTCCCATCTCACAGCTCACTTTTAGTCCTTTGTACATGCCACACTTTCTACTTTAAAAACAAACTTGAGGACAATGGGGATTTTCATGACTATTGTACGGTTGTCTAGCCAACAGCTCCAAACTTTATTACAGCCAACCCTGCAATTTTATGACCTGTGGCTTTTAAAAACTGGGGCTATATTGACTT
Organism: Masticophis lateralis; assembly: GCA_030761175.1. NCBI lineage: Eukaryota > Metazoa > Chordata > Lepidosauria > Squamata > Colubridae > Masticophis > Masticophis lateralis. Next base: position 19,698,590 of record JAUDYJ010000012.1, on the reverse strand, counting down.
CTCCTGTGCCTTTATATTAACGCCAGGCCTCACATATTCCAGGCTGAGCTGTTTCATTATGCCTTTGCTTATTTCTTGTGCTGAGTAGACTTTGATTGACTCAAAGCTGATGGGGCAGAGGCTTGTCAGGGAATGCTAATATACTGTACGTTGCAGCTGCCAAGGCTGTTATGGAAAACATCAGGATGCTTACCTGCAAAAACTATCAAGTGACAGGAAAAAGAGGGAATGGGCATTTTGCAAATGGGCTGACAGGTGGTTCCGTTAGTTAAAATAAATTGAGGAAGAAAAGGGAGCAGCTGATTTGGCGCCCGGATTCTTTAGGAACAATCAGGAGGAGAAAAATTGAACGCAGAACTGGTGGAATTTATGTGCGAGCCATTTCAGTACCAGGAAAATCAAAGGGTTAATTTCATGTCAGAACATTGCATGAAAAATACACACATTTTTAAAAACCTCCTGATGTTTTTTTTTAAAAAATGATTATGGACTCCCTCTATTGGCTGCTTTGGGATTAGAGATCTCTTCAATGGAAAAACCAGTCATTAAACTGAATAGTGGTAGTTATCCTATGAAGCCTCGCACTGAACATCATTTCTGAAAATAATTTCTAATAGCCCTTGTTGACATCTTCCTGCAAACATGATCTCTGTGAAAAGTATTCAGAAAAATGCCTCGGTCCACTCTTATCTTCATTGTTTAATAGTAACACAAAAAACTTCCAGGATCCCAATGGATTCAACCCAAAAACTTTACCATTAGTATTTTTTAATCAATCAATCAATCAATCAAGTTTTTGGATTCATGCTCAACACTTTATCATCAGTAATTTTTTTTCCAGCCAATCAATCAAGTTTTATTGGGTCATTGACCAGGAAATAAAACAGGAAAATCACAATTAATTAGGATTAAGAAATTGTTTTAAAATAACTAAGGACCAGAATAGCTACCATGGTGTACAGTACAAAGTATAGAATAATACTTAGCTGTAATCAAGGAAGTAAAATAAGATTAATCTGATAATAACAACTTAAAGGTAAAGGTTCTCCTCGCACGTATGTGCTAGTTGTTCCTAACTCTAGGGGGTGGTGCTCATCTCTGTTTCAAAGCTGAAGAACCAGTGCTGCCCAAAGACATCTACACGGTCATGTGGCCGGCATGACTCAATGCCAAAGGTACATGGAACGCTGTTACCTTCCCACCAAAGGTGGTCCCTATTTTTCTACTTGCATTTTTTATGTGCTTTCAAACTGCTAGGTTGGCAGAAGCTGGGACAAGTAACGGGAGCTCACCACGTTACGTGGCACTAGGGATTTGGACCACTGAACTGCCAACTTTTTGATCGACAAGCTCAGCATCTTAGCCACTGAGCCACTGCATCCCTAATAACAACTTAAGATAAAGCAAATGACTAGGATATTTAGTAGAGAATAGAGATAATAATTCTTGGTAGGATATAGGAGACAACCAAACTGAGCCTGACGGCTGAGTAAAATGCATCATTGGTTTAGAATCTCTACTTTCTTATAAGAGACCTAAGTCCATTAACTCTTATCTGGTGCCAATTTGACTTGACTATCAGTAGTTCAGATTCCTGTGTATAAAAAGTAAAGATAAAGATTTCCCTATCAGTCATGTCTGACTCTAGGGCACAGTGCTCATCTCTGTTTCTTGGCCGGGTGAGCCAGAGTTATCTGAAGACAAATTCCATGGTTATGTGGCCAGCATGACTATATGCCACAGTGCACAGAGTGCTCTTACCTTCCCATCAGAGTGGTACTTATTTATCTAGTTGCATTTACATGCTTTTGAACTGCTAGGTGAGCAGGAGCTGGAGCAAGGAATGGGAGCTCACTCCATTGTGCAGCACTTGGGTCTCAAACCCCGGCTGTCAAGTCTCCAGCTGACAAACTCAGTATCTTTAACGCCTGAGTCATTGGGCCCCCTTTCTTATCTATACAGTAGTATGAAATAAACCTGTAGTACTTTTGAACTCTATCCTGGTACCTGACTTATTGCACATGGCACAAGCCTTTGCATAGAGAAGACAATACAAAATAATGTTTTCCATTGTTCCAATTATTCCTCCACCCCATGGAGACGGTGTCTGTTTGAAGGGAATCTTTTGGTATCTCCCCTCCAGAAACAGAAGTTGGGGGTGGGTGGGCATTGAATTTGGCCAAGGATAAGATTAATTAAAGCTTTTCTTCTTCTTCTCTACTTTGACTTGACAGTATATTTAAACTTAAAATACTTTCTTCCATCCCAGCTTGCTTTTGGTTTAAGGAAGCCAAGCTGAAAATCGACTTGCCATTTTTTCAGTTGCTCTTATTTTTTCCTCTTTCCTTCTAGAAAACAGGATAATTGGTTTCAAAATTCTTTTCAGTGTCCTTTTAAGCTTGATTTTCTTCTTAGAGTTGGTGAAGAGTATGCTGGTGGTGTTATTCCATTCCAGAATATCAGAGTCGGAAGGGACCTTGGAGGTCTTCTAGTCCAACCCCTGCTCAAGCGGGAGACCCCATACCATTCTGGACAAATGGTTGTCCAATTTCTTCTTAAAAGCCTCCAGTGATGGAGCACCCACAACTTTCTGGAGGCAAACTGTTCCACTGGTTAATTGTTCTCACTGATAGAAAATTTCTCCTTATTTCTTGGTTGCTTCTCTCCTTGATTAGTTTCCACCCATCCTGCCTTCAGGTGTTTTGGAGAATAGGTTGACCCTCCCCCCCTTTCTCTGTAGACAGCTCCTGAAGTACTGGAAGACAGCTTTCCCCTACCCTACCCATTACTTTAACAGAAACTGTTTGCTTTGTAGCTAAGTTATATATTGCAGACACTCTTGAGAAAATTTATGGATACAAAGCCCCTTTTTTAGAGTTGTTACCCACCAAATGTGTTTCTTTTTATATTGAGAAATCGGTCATCCCTTGGTAGTCAAAGCATTAGATCATGGTTTTGATTAAAAGGGTCCCAGATGATGGTCCTTGACTTCAAAGGTATGAAGTCTGTCTGAAAGGATTCACATATGTTAAGGCTTCTTGCTAATAATAACGATAATAAAAAGATCAATCTGCTTTTAAGGAAAGCAGAGGGATGCTCACGTATCTTTCAGCTGGTGAGAAATATTATACTTCTGACCCAATTCCATTCCATACAGACTGGGAAATAAATTATCAGATGACCACATGCAATATTTCAAGCATGTCAGTGGTAATCCAGAAAGACTGGAGCAAAAAATCTTTGTAAACAGCTTCCCTCCTTCTCTTTTTCCACTTGCTATTTTATTTGAAAGATCTGATGTGTGGAGAAGTAAATTGGGCAAGTCATCATACAGGCATTCTTAGAAGCTGTCTGCTCTGTTGGATGACATCTGCTTCAACAGATTCTGGGCTACTGCTGCATATTGCAAAATTATTCTTGACTGAAAGTTATTGGAAGCATATAACTATAAGAACCGAACAAATTTTACTAAACCAGGCTGCATCAATTTTTTATCCAAGCAATGACCTTTTAAGGCCAAGCTTTCTTTCTTTCTTTCTTTCTCTCCTTCCCTTCCTTCCTTCCTTCCTTCCTTCCTTCCTTCTTTCTTCTTTCTTTTTGTCTTTCTTTCTTTTTCTCTTTTCTCTCTCCCTTCCCTCCCTCCCTCCCTCCTTTTCTTTCTTTCTTTCTTTCTTTCTTTCTTTCTTTCTTTCTTTCTTTCTTTCTTTCTTTCTTTCTTTCTTTCTTTCTTTCTTTCTTTCTTTCTTTCTCCCTATCTCCCTGTTTCCCTGTCTTTCCTTTCCTTCCTTCCTTCCTTCCTTCCTTCCTTCCTTTCCTTTTCTCTCTTTCCCTTCCCTTCCCCCCTCCCTTCCCTCCCTCCCTCCTTCTCTTTCTTTCTTTCTTTCTTTCTGTCTGTCTGTCTGTCTGTCTGTCTGTCTGTCTTACTGTCTCTCCTTTCCTTCCTTCCTTCCTTCCTTCCTTCCTTCCTTCCTTCCTTCCTTCCTTCCTTCCCTTTTCTCTCTTTCCCTTCTCTTCCCCCCTCCCTCCCTCCCTCCCTCCTTCCTCCTTCCCTCCTTCCTTCCTTCCTTCCTTCCTTCCTTCCTTCCTTCCTTCCTTCCTTTTCTTGTTGGAGAAGGATGAACTTTCTAGTTATTTTACTGATAAGTGGCAGCAAAGAATTCAAGTAGCAATCATGTTAATATCCCCATGCCATCCATCTCTTAGCTTTGGGTTTTGTACAGTTTTTAAAATTTTAATCTATATATCTTATTTTTTCCCATTCATTTTATAAACTGTAAACTGCCTACAATCACCTTACAAAGGAGATAGGTAACATAAATATGTAATAAATAAATAAACATTATATCAATTCTTTTATAGGAACAACATCTCATCATTATAAGAGCAGAGTTCAAAAGATGCTGAGAGGTGGGGATATTAGGCATTGTAGGACCTTGGACAGCTCCAAATAGAATTAAACCAGTGTTTCTCGACCTTGGCTACTTTAAGATGGGTGGACTTTAACTTCCAGAGTTCCCTAGCTAGCATGGGGGCTGGGGAATTCTGGGAGTTGAAATCCACTCATCCTAAAGTGACCAAGATTGAGAAATACTGGATTAAATGAAGCCTGATCTTTCACTGAGAGATCAGTGAGCTTGTCGATCAGAAAGGTCGGCAGTTCGGTGGTTCGAATCCCTAGTACAGGTCTCCTGCATGAGCGCAGGGTTGGACTAGATAACCTCCAAGGTCCCTTCCAACTCGGTTACTGTTTACCTTTCTTGCTTTGCCCGAAGTTAAACATTCTTAAATGGGAAGTCCCTTGACATTTCTCTAAGTTTACAATTTTTTTGCATTATAGTAGTAGGTAAGTTACAGAAAACCTGAGGCATGTCTCTAACACAGCTGTTTTCTGATTTGTTGGAGTAGTGTGGCAGAGATTTCATTTTGTAGGTTCTGATACAAAAAGATCTCGGCTGCTCCATTCCAACTCAAGAACAGCCTCAGGCTCCACTCTTGTTCAGATTTCACTTTGTTTTCCGCAACTTCATACCTTGTGACTGATAGCAACTTCATACCTTGTGACTGATAGTTACTGCCTTCCAATCTATAGACAATAGACAATATCTATATCTATATATCTATATCTAATCTATAGACAATATCATTGTCTATATGTCGGACTCTTAAAAGCTGTTCTGGGCAACGTTAAGAACATATTTTGTTCTCCTGTCTAATCGTTTTGACTACCAAGTGTTAAGTCGTTAGGTTTAACTGGCACAGTTAGTTACTCCACCCCAGAAAACTGAACCAGATTGCCCCTTTCATTTATCTAGGTTTATCTAGCTCTGCTGATTTGGTGTTCTTTACTTCTAAGCCTCTGAGGGTTCTCCTTTCTCTAGAAGAAGACAAGACTTTTTGGTAATTCACTTGTAAGCATGGGAACAACTCTTCAGCCTTTCTTTCTTTCTACAAGCAAATTCCTTGTGTGTCCAATCACACTTGGCTAATAAAGAATATTCTATTCTATTCTATTCTATTCTGGTCTGTTCTGATCTGTTCTAGTCTAGTCTAGTCTAGCCTAGCCTAGCCTAGCCTAGCCTAGCCTAGCCTAGCCTAGCCTAGCCTAGCCTAGCCTAGCCTAGTCCAGTCCAGTCCAGTCCAGTCCAGTCCAGTCTAGATAAGTCAAGTCAAGTCAAGTCAAGTCAAGTCAAGTCAAGTCAAGCCTAGCCTAGCCTAGCCTAGTGAGCCATGGTGGTGCAGTAGTTAGAATGCAGTATGGCAGGCTACTTCTGCTGACTGCATGTTGCCAGCAGTTTGACAGTTTGATTCTCAGTGGCTCCAGGGTGACTCAGCCTTCCATCCTTCTGAGATTGGTAAAATGAGGATCCAAATTTTTGGGGGCAAGAGGCTGATTCTGTCAACCACTTAGAGAGTGATTGACAGAATCAGCCTCTTGAACACACTGTGAAGTGGTATATAAGTCCATGCTATTTCTATTCCATTCCATTCCATTCTTAGCCCACATCATTTCTGATGCGTTCATAAATTATTATTGCTCCTGGATCTGCTCTGGAACTTCTTGCTCTCCGATGTGAGGTTGGCCCCAACCCTCCTATCCTTTCATAGGGGCCTAAAGATGTGGCTTTGCCAGATGGCTTGGGGCACCAATGGGGGAACAGCTCAGTGGAGGTGGTAGAACAACAGATCCCACCTCCCCTTACTCTGCTCCCACTCTCCTTAGATTTTAATATTTGGTTTTAATTTATTTCTTTTTAATGTATTTGTATAGATACATTTTTATGACTGTAAGCCACCCAGAGTTAACCTATGGTAAGATAGGCGGACAATACATTTTATAAATAAAATGAAATAATGAAATAAATTCTTCTATTTTGTTTCTGGCTCTGTGGCAGAATAAACCCACAATTTCTCTTTTTCTCTCTCTTAAACACACGCACACACACACACTCACACAACACACAACACAAAAGAGAGATTTTGGTTTAGCTCTGCCCAATGTTGTTAGGTCAAAGTCGGGAATGTTATGGCGAGTACCCAGCTTAAAGTTGGAATTAACCAGAAAGCTCTTTGGGAAGAATCGAAAAAGGTATAAATTATGTCTGATTGAACAAACAGAACTCCACCGTTGAACAGCCACTCAATGAAGAGGGCAGGGAGAGGCAATGGAGCAAGGTAATGTGTAATATTACTAGTCAATGGGCTGTGTGTAGCACCAGGTTCCTAAATGCTGGAGATGTCAGGGAGATAAATAGCAGAGTGTCCCCCTCAAAAATATGATTAATACCTTCCTCGGTCCACTGCTGAAGATGTAGTGGGTACAGCTGGTTTGGACAGCCGTTGCAGAGAGAGAAGGGGGAAAAAAAGCCAGGACAATTGCAACGGAGCAGAGAGGGCAAAGAGTAGGACAAGCAGTCAAGGCGGTGGGAGTGCCAGGCGCTGACAAAAAGGGGAAGTAGGCCAGTGCTGACAAAAGGTCTCCTTTGACTTCTGTTGGGAGGACTGTGTTTGTGGGACTTTTCATGCATGCCCAGCTGAGACTCCAGGGCTCAGGGCTCCTTGGGAAGGGAGGAAAATGAGGAGCATTGTAAAGGATTTGTGTTCATGGGGTTTCAGAAGCTACTGGACAGAAGCAGCGTCATTCTCCTTTGGCTCCTTCCAGGGCATCTGTCTACCCAGCCCTCATCTCAAAATGAAGCCAACCGCTGTTGTGAACCACCGTGTGGTTCCTTCATAGGTCTCAGACGTTTCTATGGATCTATCATTATTCTCTTTAAGGAAACAACATTCTCTGCAAGGGAACAATGCACTCATGCACTTTGGAACACTACAGCATCCAGTTGGCAGCCATGAACAAGTGTTTAACTGAACTATGTGTCAACTCGCAAAGCATCCCTGGCCTGCTCTCGAGTTGCCCTAGGCAAAGGGGATGGGAAAATGGTGAAGCAGCATGGCAACCAAAAACAAAAGCACATTCCAGACATATCTCTCGAAAGGCTGTCTCCCAGGGTTACCCATAGAGGCCGGAGAGGAGTGATCTCTACAACCCGCAAAATTGCTCTGTTGGCGAATGTGACTAATGACACACCCTGGGGGCGTGCCGACATGAAGCTCCTAATAAATAACTGGATTTCTTTTGAAGCTTGGCTCGAGGCTCATGATTTAATTAGGGCATCCATTGGAACCGTGACACTACGTCTTTGGATTGCCAACAATCAATACAGGTAGTCTTTGACTTATAACAGTAAATTTAGTGACCGTTCAAAGTCACAAAGTCACTGAAAAAAGTGACTTAGGACCATTTTTCACATTTACAACCATTGCAGCATCCCCCATGGTCAAAATTCAGAAGTTTGGTAACTGACTCATACTTATGAAGGTTGTAGTGTCTCAAGGTGACACAATCACCTTTTGCAATGTTCTGACTAGCAAACTCAGTGGGGGGGGGGGGTAAGCCAGATTCACTTAACAACAGTGTTACTCACTTAACAACTGCAGCAATTCACTGTGGCAAGAAAGGTTGTAAAATGGGGCAAAATTCACTTAGCAAATGTCTCACTTAACAATGGAAATTTTTGGCTCTGTTGTGGTCGTAAATTGAGGACTATCTGTATTTATTGTTGTATTCAATTGTGTGTTTTCCAGAGTCACTTTTTGAAACAGATATCCATGATAAATGATGGATGAGTCATGCTGGCACAGAGGCACAGTGGTTAGAGTGCAGTACTGCTGGCTACTTCTGGTGACTGCCGGCTGCCTGCAATTTGGCAGTTCAAATCTTACTAGGCTCAAGGTTGACTCAGCCTTCTATACTTCCGAGGTGGGTAAAATGAGGACCCAGATTGTTGGGGGCAAGAGGCTGACTCTGTAAACTTCTTAGAGAGGGCTGTAAATGCACTGTGAAGGGGTATATAAGTGCTATTCTATTCTATTCTATTCTATTCTATTCTATTCTATTCTATTCTATTCTATTCTATTCTATTCTATTCTATTCTATTCTATTCTATTGCCATGGTGACACAGTGGTTAGAATGCAGTATTGCAGGCTGACTCTGCCCACTGCCAGCAGTTTGATCCTGACTGGCTCAAGGTTGACTCAGCCCTCCATCCTTCCGAGGTGGATAAAATGAGGACCCAGATTGTTGGGGGCAAGAGGCTGACTCTGTAAACTTCTTAGAGAGGGCTGTAAATGCACTGTGAAGGGGTATATAAGTGCTATTCTATTCTATTCTATTCTATTCTATTCTATTCTATTCTATTCTATTCTATTCTATTCTATTCTATTCTATTCTATTCTATTGCCATGGTGACACAGTGGTTAGAATGCAGTATTGCAGGCTGACTCTGCCCACTGCCAGCAGTTTGATCCTGACTGGCTCAAGGTTGACTCAGCCCTCCATCCTTCCGAGGTGGGTAAAATGAGGACCCAGATTGTTGGGGGCAAGAGGCTGACTCTGTAAACTTCTTAGAGAGGGCTGTAAATGCACTGTGAAGGGGTATATAAGTGCTATTCTATTCTATTCTATTCTATTCTATTCTATTCTATTCTATTCTATTCTATTCTATTCTATTGCCATGGTGACACAGTGGTTAGAATGCAGTATTGCAGGCTGACTCTGCCCACTGCCAGGAGTTCAATCCTGACTGGCTCAAGGTTGACTCAGCCCTCCATCCTTCCGAGGTGGGTAAAATGAGGACCTAGATTGTTGGGGGCAAGAGGCTGACTCTGTAAAATGCTTAGAGAGGGCTGTAAAGCACTGTGAAGCGGTATGTAAGTCTAACTGCTATTGCTGTAAATAAAATATAAACAAACAAACAAAGAACATTTGAGTAAGATAGTGGGTTTTTTTTTAAAAAAAAGGAATGAAAAGATTTTGTAATTCCAAATGTCTCCGTTTAATTGCTCCACAGTTGAGTCCATGAAAAATCTTGCTGTATGAGGTGCTGGGGGTCTGGCAGAAACCAAGGATTCCCATTTAATTTGGCTGGGAGCTCATTCGAAATGGATCAGAGCTACATCCAGAGAAAATGATTGTAATATAATGTAGCCCAAGATGACTGCAAGTATTTGGCATGCAAAAGGAAGAATTCCTTTCTGGGAATACCCGGTTCTTCTTTATTGAGTGTTGTGGCCCGTCAGCGGCCTGCACGGATCGCGGCTGATCCCCATGACGAGGAAGCTGGTGTGGTGTCAGACCAACAGCCTGCGCAGCCGGCGCTCGCATCGGACAGTGTGGAGGCCGAAGAGGATGTGATGCCAGAGGCAGAGACTCAGCCAGGGCCTTCAGAACCTCCAGAGGCTCCTTCCTGTGGAGAGAGCGAAATGGAGGAGCCTCTCCTCAATGCTCGGGCACGCAGGGCTGCCAAAGGTCAGGAGTGGTTACTCAGGAGGAGGAGGTCTTGAGAATAGGGCTTGAGGATAATTGGCCACTCCCTTAGCCTATTTAAGTTGCACACAGCTTGTGCTTTCTTGCTAGAAATAACTTCTCATTACTACAGAGCATCTTGGAGAGCGAGCAACTTCTCATATCTGGTTTTCTGGGCTGATTGCCAACCTTTGTCGGACTTTGTTCCTAATAACTTTGATAAGGACCCTTTGCACCGGAAGCCTGCATCCTTGAAAGGGGTTTGTTTGGAATTAAACAGTGTTTGCGAAAGCTTGGTGTGTGTCACATTCTCTGGGAATCCAAAGCTGGGGCAGAACATTGAATAGTAGGCAAAGAAATGGAGTAGAAGAGTCAACTCTTCCTGGTAAAGTTAAAGGAAAGAGAAGGAGAAGGCAACATAGAAGATGGATGGACAGAATCAGGGGGGACATTGGAACATCCTTCGAAAAGCTGTGGGTTAATCCCACAGACAAGGCCAAGAAGTAGGCATTGATCCAAACGCTCAGATGGAGTTGGGTTATCCTTATCACACTTAACTGTGGGGCAAATTTCAGTGGCAGATGCCTGTCAGCCACCAAGATGATCCAACTGGGAAAAACTGCAGTTTCTGCAGATGTTTTTATGCTAACCCTCCCCCTTAAATTTGGTTCCATTGGCTCTTAAGAGTTAGGCAGGAACTATGCCCCTTTGTTCCTTGATCAAATGTTGAGTACATGCATGTGTATAACAATACAGAAAACATAGATATACATGATATAGATATAGAGACAGAGTGATGGATGGATGGATGGATGGATGGATGGATGGATGGATGGATGGATGATAAAAGATGATAGATAGCTAGACAGACAGACAGATGATATATCATACATGATAGATAGATGACAGCTAGATAGATGATAGAGAGCTAATGAGATAGATAAATAATAGAGATAGAGATAGATGATAGATAGCTAGATAGCTAGATATCTAGATAGATAATACATGATGGTTAGAGAGATAGATGATAGAGAGATAAAGAGGGATAGATAGATAGATAGATAGATAGATAGATAGATAGATAGATAGATAGATAGATAGAGGGGGGGACGGACGGACAGACAGACAGACAGACAGACAGACACACATAATAGATCAGAGTTACTCAATATTGGCAGCTTTCAGATGTGTGGATTTCAACTCCCAGAGTCCCTATGTGGTTTCTAGTAAGAAATAACTACTTCAGCTTCTGATCCTGCATAATCCATAGCATCATGTTGAGATGACATGTCTCCTAGATTCCGCATATGGGTAGGGGAGTCACAATTGAATATTTCTGCAAGAAATGGATCCATCAGTTTATTTTCAGCATCAGGGCTAGATTTTTTTTTTTGCTGTGTTATTGCATTCATAGCTATTTTTCTTTAAAAGTTCATTAACATTGAATATATTCTCTAAAATATGCATTTTAGCCAAGAGACAATTTTTATACTGCAAAAGTCAGAAGTCATGCTTAAAGCATGAACATTCCAATTATGAATGACAATATTTTCATTCTATTCTGCATCTCTAAGCATTATGTCCAACTCTGGACACCATGCTTTCTTACAAAGAAAACTGAGGAGGAGAAGGAGGAGGGAGGTGAGCAAAGATGATCAAGGGGTTGGAAATTAAGTTCTATAAAAAGACATTAAGGGAACAGGATATCTTTAGCCTTGGGAATAGAAGGCTGAGCAGGGACAACGTTCTTTGAAAATTTGAACAGGTATTGCACTAGCAATAGCAAATAGAATGGCATGGCATGGCATGGCATGGCATGGCATGGCATAGCGTAGCGTAGCATAGCGTAGCGTAGCGTAGCATAGCATAGCATAGCATAGCATAGAATAGAATTTTTTATTGGCCAAGTGTGATTGGACACATGAGGAATTTGCCTTTGGTGCATACACTCTCAGTGTACATAAGGAGAATAAAATACATTCTTCAAAAATAAAAAGATACAACACTTAGTGACCTTAGGTGTGTACTCTGTAAACCGCTTCACAGTGCTTTCCAGACCTTTCTAAGTGGTTTACAGAGTCAGCCTCTTGCCCCCAACAATCTGGGTCCTCATTTTACCCACCTTGGAAGGATGGAAAGCTAAGTCCACCTTGAGTCTGGTGAGATTCGAACTACCACATTGCAGTCAGCTGGCAGTCAGCAGAAGTTGCCTGCAGTACTGCACTCTAACCACTGTGCCAATTTGGCTCAAGGTTTATTATCAACTTCTATTACCTAAAAGAAGTTCCATTCCAATGAAGGCACAGAACAATGGACCTCAGATACAGGAAGGCAGATTGAAGGCCAAGGTTGGGATAATTAGTTCTTAATAATAAGTTCAGTAGGTGCATCAAGGGCCTTTAGAAGATGTCTTTAAACCAAGGGTAGGTAGACTTCCTTAGAGATACTTCAATTTTATCTCTATCATCTAGGAAGGAATTGGCTTCAATAGCTCCTTCTATCCTTATGATGTACTAGGGATGAAATACTACCGGTTCACACCCGTTTGAGCAAACTGATAGTGGCAGCACCACGTGGTTTGGTGAACTGGTAGCGGCGGCAGCGTGAAGCTCCACCCACCCACCTGGATGTCATTACTTCCTGGTTTTAACCAGGAAGTAACATGTTTTTGACCCTCTATGCATGAGCAGAAGGCTTCGCGTATGCGCAGAGGGTCCAAAATTGAGCATGCGTAGAGCATGCACTTCCTAACTGGTAGGGGAGGTAAGTAGATTTCACCCCTGTGATGAGCCATCCTATGAATCCAATTTCTTCCCATACTTGCAGGTTCTACTTAACACCTGTATAAGTGTTAAGTCGATGCAGGTTGTCCTCAACGTACGACCTCAACTGAGCCCAAAATTTCTGTTGCTAAGTCAGACGTTTGTTAAGTGAGTTTTGCCCCATTTTACGACTTTTTTTTTGCCACAGCTGTTAAGCGAATCACTGCAGTTGTTAAGTTAGCAGGCAGTTGTTAAGCACCATGTAAGTGGTTTATAAGTCTACGTGCTATTGCTATTCTTTTCATTAAGCTAGACATATCCAATTTTTCATATGTTTTAGCTTCCAGTCTTCTAATATTTCTGGAGGATTTCTACAAACTACTGATTTAAAACAAAAATACAACAATTTGGGTTGACATGATTTGTCCACAGAAGCCACACTGTGCGCGCATGCGCGCGCACACACACACACACACACACACACACATATTTGAGAGGTAACATTTTCTGCATCTCATCTCTATTCAATCGTGGACATAATACCCTAACACCAAAACTCACCCTGATCTGCTGACATGCTTCCCCATGTCAATAAGTCGTAAAATGGGATTGCATGAGCCCAAAACACTGCAAACATCATAAGTATGAGTCAGTTGTCGAATGTCTGAATTTTGATCATGTGACCATAGGGATGCTGCAATGATCATAAGTGTGAAAAATGGTCCTAATTCACTTTTTTCACTGACTTGGAACTAAATGAACTGTTGTAAATTGAGGACTACCTGTATATAATCACATTCATTGATAAAAAATATAAACATATCATTGCTGGCTCTGGTATAATTATTGCCGGTTCTATGTACAATTTGATACATTTCTGATTTTGTTTTAAATATGTTTCTTCTTACTCCAGCATAAAGATAAAGGTAAATGTTCCCCTTGCACATATGTGCTAGTCGTTCCGACTCTAGGGGGCGGTGCTCATCTCTGTTTCAGAGCTGAAGAGCTGGCGCTGTCCAAAGACGTCTCCATGGTCATGTGGCCGGCATGACTCAACACCAAAGGTGCATGAAACACTGTCACCTTCCCACCAAAGGTGGTCCCTATTTTTCAACTTGCATTTTTTATGTGCTTTCAAACTGCTAGGTTGGCAGAAGCTGAGACAAGTCACGGGAGCTCACCCTGTTACGCGGCACTAGGGATTTGAACCGCTGAACTGCTGACCTTTTGATCAACAAGCTCAGTGTCTTAGCCACTGAGCCACTGCATCCTGTTTACTTTACCTTTACTTTATTCCAGCATGTCCATTGCTTAAAACCAGGAGGTGTATATATTTTTTTATCCTGGTTTTCACAGACAACACTATTGGTTATGATTAGAGAGATCTCCTGAGCTGAGGATATTTCACTTCTGAAGATTCTTTAATCTTTCCGGATGGATCCATTGTGCTTTCAAGAGAGGTTTTTGTTTGTGATGACTGCCAAGTTGCATTTTACTAACGCCGCAGCTTCTTTGAGAAGACAAGCCCTTTAAATTTATGTAAGCCAATTTAAGGGGAAGCAAAGGCAGCGGAAAGTGGAGAATTTCTTTTTCTGCTGCTAAGAATCTAAAGAAACTAAAGCGAAAGACGCATAGAGACGACTTCTCAGCGGCTGCTCCGGTGATAACAAGGTGGCCTTTGCATCTCTAAAATTGTTTTGACTTGTTTGTTTAAAATTGGGTTACACAGTTTTAAAGAGCTTAAAGTTTAAGCGGTCCTCTTGTTACAATGGCCGGTAAACACTTTTCACTACAGCTAAATATGTTTTGTTTGTGGGTTAGGGTTAGGGGTGGGGATGGATGAATGATGAAACTCGATTTCATTGAGGGCCGCATCAGGGGGTCAGATCTGGAAGCCATCTTTTACCTTTGAGCCTTCAGGCCTGCCACAAATTCTACTGTGGGAAAATGGGAAGGGGGGATTATATGGAGTGAAGATGATATGTAGTCAAAATAACATTCTTTCCAGAAAGTCAAGGCCACTTTGCCCTGAAGCTGTGCTGAGAAGAATGAGGAGGTATCTTCTGTTCCGAAGGGTACCTGATTGGTTCGTGTGATGTGTTAAGGATCTAGTTGTGAGATAACCAGGACCGGTTATGAAGCAGAGCATAGAGTGTTTGCGCACGGAAACGGTGCTGAGAGTAGTTGTGAATAAACTGCATACAAACTGGTTTTTAAAGTAGTTTACTTATAGAGCAAAGCAAAAGCATAGTCCTTTTACCAATCCACTTCTTAGCCATGCATAATCAATCCAGAGATACAAAACTTCTTACCGGTTCGTAGAACAATTCAGGAACAATATAAACATTTCATAAAAGCAGTAATAAATAAACCATGATCAAATTGACCATGTAAAGAGACCAAAGATATCTATAACATAGCAGCAGGTAACAATATAGTGTAATGGCCACACTGACCACAATCAAACTCTCCTTAAATGCAGATGCTACAGAGCTCATCCAATCAGGATGCAGAATGACTCAGCAACACTCTTAAAGCTATATTATACATATTCATACTGTAAACATATAATGTTGGCTTATATATTACCTGTCCAACTAGTTAGGCAGTGGCCATTTCCTAACATGATGGACATGTACGTGAAGGGCAAGGACTTGAATTTTCTTTTGGGTGAGGAAAACCCATAAGGTCTCAGATTCGGGTTTTCCCAGAGGTGCCAATATGACATCTCTAATAAAAATTAGCTTTGAGGAAACTCAAGCCTCGGAGTTTGATTTCGTTGGGGATGCTATATTTATTCAATAAACCGTGGTAAGGTAAATTTGGCTAGCGGTGAATTGTGAACCCCTGCACTGCTTTGGAATTATGTTTGAAGAACTGAAGAAGCTTCTTGGATGAGAAGTGAAAAGTCTTCAAGGAAAAACAAAGTCCAGTGTCTTTTGAAAAAAACAGCTTTGGGACAGCCATGACCTGGATGACTGAGAATCTCAACAGACATTCAGATGTTGCGCTAACAACTGTCAAGAATGCAGATCAGGACCACACATTAAGTTCCAATTAATCCAATTTATTGCTCATGCCTGTACACAAGAATCTAGTCAAAATTGGCACTAGATAAGAGTCAGTGGAATTCAAAGGACTGTATCTGGAGTGCTTGTGGACACACAATGATTCTAGATTGAGTCCTCTCTTGACTCCTCCCCTGTCCTTCTCCTACAATCAATTATTTATATTGATGAATGCATATATGAACCAGTCTTAGATGGAGGTTATATGAATGCATCAATTATTAAGTAACACTTTTATTGAGTTACTAGTAGTTGGATACCCATGCTTTGTTACGGAACTATGTGATTGGGCTTGATAAATTGGCAGTTAAAGCTTAAACATTAATGAGTAATTATGATCAGCCTCTCCTCTCCCCTTCTCTCCCTCAGGTTTGCCCCACAGAAGCCTCTCCTATTTTATCCCCTTCTTTCCCTCAGTTTAACTCCTTAGCATCAGAGCATTTTTCAGGTGGGAAGGGGGAGTAGAATGTCTAAACTCCCAGTCCTCAGGCTGGATGAGTCATGCGCTGGCCACACCCATGCCCAAGTGGCAGTTGGAACAGAGTTCTTTTCAGATGGGGTGTGGGAGTAGAACGTCTAACTCCTTAGAATCAGAGCGTGTTAATAATAATATAAGAAATACTAATGATCTGATGGTTATTTTGAAAAATCCTTTCTTAGCAAGCACCTAGAAGCCAAGAGGAACATATGTACCAAATTTCAAGTTTGTAAACTTTACGGTTCTGGAGATTTTGTGATGATGTGTGAGTGGTATTTCACTTTTATATATACAGTATATAGATAGAGTAATAGGTGTTGGTGATCACGTATAAAGCCCTACATGGCTTAGGTCCGGGATATCTGGCAGAACATCTGTGGCCAGCAACAGCTCCCCATCACCCAGTGCTCTCACACAGAGAGGGCCTACTTGGGGTCCCGTCGGCAAGGCAATGTCGGCTGACGGCCCCTAGGGAGCGAGCCTTCTCTGTAGGCGCACCTACTCCCTGGAATCAGCTCCCCTTGGAGCGCTGAGTAGCCCCACTTCGCTCCTTCCTCCATGACCTTAAAACATGGTTGTTTTGCCAGGCTGGCCTGGACTGAATTGGGTTTTAATAGGAATTTTAGTTTTTATTGTCTGAATTTTAATTGGACTGGTGCTTTATTGTTGTGAGCTGCCCTGAGTCCTTGCGGAGAAAGGGCAGCATATAAGTCTGATTATAAATAAATATAAATAAATAAATAATATAAAATACAAAATACAAAATACAAAATAAATAGGAGAGCAGAAGGGAAGGAAAGGGGAAGGAGAGGTGAGGAAAGTAAGAAAAAGAAGCATTGACTTCCGATTCTCTCTGTTACAGAAAAAAAAGAAGGCATTAACAGCAAATCACAACTTTTCACTTTTTTCTAACAGTATGAACAAGTCATTTCTATAAAGATCGGTCAGTCTAATTGGTAACCCAAAGCCAAAGATTCATTTCAATTGATGCTATTCAAACAGAGTCTCTGAATTTGGTCATATTAAGTCAAATTATATTAAATGTTTAAAGTCAGAGAATGTGAAAAAGTTGTTCTGTCTATGGTGTTCAGATTTCATGATGCATTCATATGTCCAAGTGATGCTCTTAATCTAAAGCAGTGTTTCTCAACCTTGGCTGCTGGCTGGGGGCTTCTGGGAGTTGAAGTCCACCCATCTTCAAGCTACCAAGGTTGAGAAACACTGATCTAAAGGAACAATCTAAAGATTCAGCCCCCTCCCCGCCCCAATGCATACAGATCAGAATCCTCTTAAAAGTTGTCAGCTGACTGCAACATTTTAATGAGACATATTACATTGGGATTAAAGATTAAATATTATTAAATACTGCATCAGGATGAATGAAATTAACTGTGTTTAATTAAGCTAATGACACTGCCTAGGTGACCTTGGTTGATCTCAAGAAATGCTAAGCAGAATCTGACATAGATGAAAAACAGGAATTTCAGGAGTTTAGCTGGACTAGTCAACGAAAAATCAGCCAATCAAACTATCCTGAATGTTTTAATTGATGTGTGGGAAGCATTGAACAGGAGAAAAATAAAATGAAAGTTACAAGATTCATGCAAACCAGCTCAATCTATCAATCCATCAGAATATGATTATCAATAAAATATGAAATTTGATGGATGGTAAAAAGTGAAAGATTTGTATGATATGAAGAGAAATAAGGGAATCAAATTTTAACTACACTAAGAAACCATTTCTGGATTCTAATACTGTATATGGACTTTTTTTTCACATTATATCTTGACATTCTAGGTCTGTTAAATCATAATATGTCTTTAGTAGTTTGGATAGTATTTAATCTTTATTTTTATTTTATGATTTATGTTGTTTATTGCCATTGAGATTTATATACTGTTTGGAATTTAATAACATATTGATGTTTTCAGAATTATGTGGACACACACACATTTTCTCTCTCTCTCTCCAGGTTCTGGAGTACCGGTAGAGGAAATTTTGAGTAGTTCAGAGAACTGGCAAATACCACTTCCGACTGGCCCCAGAGTGGGGGGGGGGAGGGGGGAAATGGAGATTTTGCATGGAGTGGGGAGGGAATGGAGATTTTGCAATATCCTTCCCCTGTCTTGCCCACCAAGCCACGCCCACAGAACTGGTAGTAAAAAAAATTGGATTTCACCACTGCTCGCTCTATCTAATCTATCTATCTATCTATCTATCTATCTATCTATCTATCTATCTATCTATCTATCTATCTATCCCTGCAAATAGAGATAGATAGATAGATAGATAGATAGATAGATAGCCTAAAACTAATTAATGAAATATTGAAAAATTTAACCAAATTCTATGATGTTTGCAAATTCTACTTATTCATTTTCTCTCTTTTTTCTTTTTTTCTTTCTCCTATTTTCTCTCCCCCCCTTTTAAAAAAAATATATAATACAAATACAAATATTATTAAATTGAAATAATGAACACTTGCCCCGTTGGTATGTGCAAGAACACTGTGCTTTGCTCATGAGAAAGCAAACTCTCTTTCACAGAATAAGAACTGGAAGAAAAAAATAAATAAAACAGGAAGATTTTTCTGTACCATGTTATTAGCCAACGAAGTCATGATCCTATCCCCAAGTTTATTGAATATGAATCATGAAAATATTGGTGTTTGTAATATGAAAAAAAGAAAAGTTTTCTGTATGAATCCATTCTATCCATACTGATATTGTTTATTCTATACTATTCCACTCACTACTTCTGTCATGGCCCCATCAGAGCCTGAGTTCGTGGAGGAGGATGAGCCAGAGCTGGGGCTGATGGAGGTCGAGGGTGTGGCATTGTTGGCTCTGGAGAAATGCGCGTAGGAGCAGGATGAGGCAGACCCAGGTCCCTTGGGCCTAGGATGGCTTGCCAGCCGGGAAGAATGGGGGCAGGATGACCGAGAGGGAGGGGGAAAGAGAGGGAAGGCAGTGGAGAGGAAGAGTGACAGAGCTCAGGTGACGAGCAATGACTGCTCCCTCAAGCACAGAGAGTGGAGAGGAGGTGGGAGCAGTGCAGGCCAACTCAACAACTCGGGAGGAGAGCGCCCCGCCCCACTTCACAAGGTACACCTGGGGACTGAGACTTAAGGAGACCCCTTAGGGAGGGGCGCTTGCTGGGAATAAGTGCTGAATTCATGGAGTTTTGTGTGCCATTGCTGACATCTGGAGTTCACTGGACTTCTTGCCTTTAAGCTGCAATGCTAATGGTGTTTTGCTGGAGTACTCTCAGCCAGAGACCGCTGGAGGTGCATGTGGACGCTTTGCTCCAGGTCTTGCCATAAATGTGGGAGCGTTTAGGGGAAAGTTGGGGCAATAAAGGGGAGTTCGAAGCATCAACTGGCTGTGTTGCCTCTGTGCCTTGCCCCAGGTCATCAGAACTTCCTTATTTCCAGTCTCAGAAATGAAGAAAAATAGTAAAAATAGTTGGGCTGGTTAATTACGCTGTTGAGAATTGGGAGCTACAGGGAAGTGTAAAAGTATGTTTGCTCTTTCTCTGGACCTTCCCCCCAATATTACCAAATGTCATATTAACATGACAAGACAAATATGAGATTAAACCCAGGGATGAAATCTACTTACCGTATTTTTTGGAGTATAAAACGCACTGGAGTATAAGAGGCACCTTAGTTTTTGGGGAGGAAAATAAGAAAAAAAGTGATTGGTGGATCAGTCTCCCTGAATATCCCCAATCAGCTGTTCCCAGAGGTGAATTTTAGCAATAGGTTCCTTGATTGTGAGCTCTGTGCCTTGCTTTTTTTCCTGCCTCTGAAACTTCTGAAACTCTGTTTCAGAAAAAAACCGTTTGTTCCTGCCTCTGAAAGCCTCTGAAACAGTTTCAGAAAAAAAGCCTCTGAAGCTCTGTTTGGGGGCTTCTTTTCTGAAGCTTTGTTTCTGCTGTTTTTTTCAGCCTCTGAAACCTCCGTTTGAGAAGCCAGGCGGGGCTACATTTGGAGTATAAGATCTACCCAGATTTTTACCCTCTTTTTTGGGGGGAAAAAGATGCATCTTATACTCCGAAAAATATGGTACCTTCCTACCAGTTCGGAAGTGTGCGCGCCATTGTCATGTCCAATTTTTGACCCTCTGTGCATGCACAAAGCCTTCTGTGCATGTGCAGAGAGTCAAAAACACGTTACTTCCTGCTTAAAACCAGGAAGTAATGGCATCTGGATGGGTGGGCAGAGCCTCGTGCTGTTGCCGCTAGCAGTTCGCTGACCCATGCACCACCACCACTACAGGTTCGCCCAATCCGGACAGAACCAGCAGGGTTTCACCACTGATTAACCCAGACTGTGGCACTTTAATATG
>JAUDYJ010000012.1:19600567-19673067 GCA_030761175.1 Masticophis lateralis | reverse complement strand
GCAAGGATGAGAAGACTAATAGTAATAGTAATAATAATAATAACTTTATTGTCATTGTATGTGTATACACAGTATACCCATACAACGAAATTCACTTAACACCCAGACCAGATCCAACACACCTAACAATCCCCAAACAAACCCCCACTCACCACAATTCCCCACCCCTAAACCACCCAAACATCCACACAACAGACCAAGTAATGCTGTCCAACAGCTCACTGATGGTGGCCCTTTAGCATGGTTGAGTGCAATTAGAGCTCTGGGATAAAAACTATTCAGAAAATGTGTGGTCTGAATTTTAATTGTTCTGTATCTTCTGCCAGAAGGCAACAGTCCAAAAAGATTGTAATGCAGACTTAGTGAACAGTTTGACAGTGTTGAGGGAATTATTTGTTTAGCAGAGTGATGGCGTTCGGGAAAAAACTGTCCTTGTGCCTAGTTGTTCTGGTGTGCAGTGCTCTATAGCTTCATTTTGAGGGTAGGAGTTGAAACAGTTTATGTCCAGGATGCAAGGGATCTGCAAATATTTTCACAGCCCTCAGTTAGTAGAGAGTTGGGTAGCAGAGGGTTATGGTTAGAAAATTAAGACAAGAAACACGAGGGGGTGAAACCCATGGGGACAGGACCTTACAAGAGAGAAGTTCCTTCGTTTTTCTAACCGCATGCGGAGCTGGCTGTTTTTTTAAATGTAATGCTTCTTCTAAGATGGTGCCTGCTGTGAGACACATTAGTTCCAGGCAGGGGAAAAATCTCCTTCGCTTTTCTTTTAACAATTCTCGTTTGGTTCCGATGAAGGAGAATATGCTTTCAGTGAAGAAGAGAATTGGGAAGGGATTGTCATGAATGGAGTGTGGCATTCTTGGACTTATTGAGACACAAAGTGCCCAAGAATTGTGTATGAATACCTTGACTTTCATGGTATAATGATCTCTCCAGCCTTCCTGGTTTCCTACCACTTCAATTAACTCCCAGGGGATGATATTAGTAGGAAACTAGTCCTAGCAGGTCCAGGAATATTGATATCCTGGTCATGAAAAGAGAGAGAGAGATGCTCTTGATAAAAAAACATGTTGGAGACATTATTGCCAGAGAAATGCAGAAAAATGTGTCCGTCCAGTTTCTCAGCCCCTGAATTGAACGGGGAACTTCAAACATCCCGTCCCCACACATAACAGTTGCAATAAACCCATAGTTAATTCATCCTGATTAGGCCATGAATGACAGGTTAGGAATGGTACAGATAGAAGGAAAGGAAGCCAAATGTAGTTTTATTCTCGGCTCTGCTAATACTAGAAATCAAGGTCACACAGCAAGCGGTATATTCCTGTAGTTAGTTAGGTAGCTGGTTTGATGGGAAAAAAAAAAGAAGAGGAAAAATAAGGAGACATGGCTCTATGCTTAGATTCCAATTATTTTCATGGCTACACTGTGTTAAAAATCTCTTCCCAATTTATTGAAAGCTCAAATATATTTATTGCAACAAGTTGCCTTCTGGCAGAAGGTACAGAACAATTAACACTTGGACCATACATTTTCTGAATAGTTTTTATCCTAGAGCTATAATAGCACTCAACCATGAACTAAAGGGCCACCATCAGTGAGTTGTTGGACAGTATTCTTGGTCTGTTCTGTGGATGTTTGAGTAGTTTAGGGATGGGGAATTGTGGTGGGTGGGAGTGTGTTTGGGGATTGTTGTGTGTGTTGGACAGTCTCTGGGTGTTAAGTGAATTTCGTTGTATGGGTATACTGTGTATACACGTACAATGACAATAAAGTTATTATTAATAATAATAATAATAATAATAATAATAATAATAATAATAATAATAATGATTAAGACGGTGAAAGAAAAAGCTAGAAATGGAAATAATTTCCTGTGTTAGTCATTCTGTGATATACATGTAGGTGTCAGTGGAGATTACAGGGCGGGGAAAAGGAAAGTTGTTTGGAGATGGAAGTCTAAGATTAAATGCAAAAATTTTCTCCTTCAGCCATGTACACATGTTTTCTCTCATGCTCTTGAACGGGCCCTAACCCTAATATAACACGGTGTGATAAAACACATCCTTCTGGAATCCAGATCAAGATGGTTAGAAAAATCAGTCTTCTTTTTCACACAGCACCCATTTCTTAATTTGTTTGTTTGTTTGTTTGTTTGTTTGTCAGTGAGTATAGGGAAACAAGTAACAGTATAGACATAGACATGGACACATGACAAAATTTTTTGGCACAAATAAAAGGATATAATTAGGCAAAACATAGCCATAAACACATAGAATGAGTACATACATATAAATGGGGACAGTAGGACAGGGACGGTAGCAGAGGTGGGTTTCAGCAGTTTCCGACCAGTTCTGGAGAACCGGTAGCAGAAATTTTGAGTAGTTTGGAGAACCGGTAGTAAAAATTCTGACTGGCCCCACCCCCATCTATTCTTTGCCTCCTAAGTCCCAGCTGATCGTGAGGAAATGGGGATTTTGCAGTAACCTTCCCCTGGAGTGGGGAGGGAATGGAGATTTTACAGTATCCTTCCCCTGAAGTGGGGTGGAATGGAGATTTTGCAGTATCGTTCCCCTGCATGCCCACCAAGCCACAGCCACCAAGCCATGTCACGCCCACCAAGCCATGCCCACAGAACCTGTAGTAAAAATTTTTGAAACCCACAATTTTTGAAGAAATGTGAAAGGTCCATGGTAGACAGTTTAAGGTAAAAGGTATGGGGGTTAGAGAGACCAACAACAGAATCAAGTAGAGTGTTCCAGACATTTACTACTCTGTTGCAGAAGTCTTATTTCCTACAATCAAGATTATAACGAATTACATTGAGTTTGAATCTATTGATAGCCCTTGTGTATTGCAGTTGAAATTAAAGTCCAAATTTACAGGTAGGACGTTTTGGTAAATAATCTTATGAACTAAGCATAGGTCGGAATGTAGACGGTGTAGTTTGAGGCTATCCAGATCTAAAATTTCAAGCCTGGTGGGATAGGGAATTTTATTTCGAGCAGAAGATTTGAGTAGTCTCCTAGTAAAATATCTCTTATCAAATATCAAAATTTGTTTGATAGAAGGTCTTCTGATGTCCAGTATCTTGGCTGACCAGAGAGGGGACTAAAGTAATTCACGATGGGAATTGATACATTCTTTCTCTACTTCTTGCATCTTTTGAGTTAAAGTCAAAACACCAGTTTGCATTTTCAGATAACTATAGAAGTGGGTCAGGAAAGTCATTTTTGACATGAGGAATTTCAGAATATTTTCTGAAAGAAGGTGGCTTTGGGGCTCAGTTACAGTTTTTTCTTCAAGAGGGAACCACCAAAAATTGGTTTCCTTGGTTTATGGCAGGGGTGAAATTCAGCAGGTTCTGACAGGTTCTGGAGAACCAGTAGCAGAAATTTTGAGTAGTTGGAAAACTGGCAAATACCACCTCTGGCTGGCCCCAGAGTGGGGTGGGAATGGGGATTTTGCAATATCTTTCCCGTGGAGTGGGGTGGGAATAGAGATTTTGCAGTATCCTTCCCCTGCCACACCCACCAAGCCATGCCCATCAAGCCACACCACGCCACACCCACCAAGCCACGCCCATAGAACCGGTAGTAAAAAAATCTGAATTTCACGACTGGTTTATGGGGATCATCATGTAGGCAACCGTGTTCTCTAAACATGGTGAAGTATGTAGCGTAGAAAGACTAAAACCCTTGTGAACTGGTTCAGCAAAAAGGGCTAAAGCTTTTCCAAGCTCAGAGAAAGGAATGAATTAAATAGCAATTGTCAGGACTTCCATTCTGCTGCAATTGTCCACTTTCCATGTAGCAATGGGTGGATCTAAGCAATTCTAGCTTTTCCAGTTTCCTGTGTTTGTCCATAAGACTGCATTCTAAACGGGCCATAAGAATGCAAAAAAAGATCTGTATTCAGTTGATCTAGGAATACTGAAACAATGAGGAATCACCACTAGCTACCATTACCATCACAGGAAGAATGTCATTCCATCCATCCATTAGATCTTTCTTCCCTTTAGATACGTTCTTAGATTTTATTTTCTCTTCCCATTTAGGGACAGGAAAATCTACTCCAATATTCTTCTTCCCTCCCCATTTCTCT
Source organism: Masticophis lateralis (assembly GCA_030761175.1). NCBI lineage: Eukaryota > Metazoa > Chordata > Lepidosauria > Squamata > Colubridae > Masticophis > Masticophis lateralis. The sequence continues at coordinate 19,668,960 of JAUDYJ010000012.1, read as the reverse complement.
TTCCTTTGGTACTGCACTTTCAAAATTATGACCCTGCGATCAGAGATGCTCTTAACTTTTCACGTTTGTGAATTTTATGGACCATCTTCGGGAGTCTTTTATGGCTGAATTGAGGTCTTTGTTAAGCAAAACTGCAGTGAGGGTCTTAACAATTCAGCCATTACCTTCCTCATCATCAATAGGACTGGTGCAAATGTTATTCTCTTGTCTCAGTTGATTACTCCACACACACCACACCAAAAGATAACTCTTTAAAAGACTCTGGTCAGGACTGTTTTCTGTAGAACATAGAATAATAAGGCTGGAAGCAACTTTGGAGGTCTTCTAATCCAAGCAGAGGAACCGATATCTTTCCAGACAAATGGTTGTCTTCTTGAAAACCTCCAGTGATGGGAGCACCCACATCTTCTGAAGGCAAATTGTTCCCCTGATTAGTTGTTCTCACTGTCAGGAAATTTATCTTTGATTCTAGGCTGGATCTCTATTTAATTTATTTTATTATTTTATTATTAAAATTTATATGTCGCCTTTCTTCCATTGGACTCAGGGCGGCTCACACAATAAAAACAAGAACAATGACGACGACAATGCAGTATTAAAATCTAATCCAAAAATTAAAATCCCCAATTAAAAACCCCATAATCGGTCAGGGAATTTGATGGAAAAGCCATGTCTTAAGGCTGGAATGTGCAGAGATTGGGAGCCATCCGGTGGGTAACCCATTGCCGTTAAAGAGGGCTGTGAAAATATCTCCAGACCCCTCACATCCTGGACATCAACTGTTTTAACTTCTTCCCTCAAGAAAATGCTATAGGGCATTGCACACCAAAACAACTAGACACAAGGACTTTTTGGGCTTAGAATTTTAAAATTTAAAAGCATTTAAAAGAAATTTTGGTGCTTAGACAACTTAGAATTATGCCACCTTCGGTCTGACCTAAGCGTAGTACATAAAATTATCTGCTACAACGTCCTACCTGTCAATGACTACTTCAGCTTCAACCACAACAATACATGAGCAAATAATAGATAAAAACTTAAGCTAAACCGCTCCAAACTTGATTGCAGAAAATAGGACTTCAGCAACAGAGTGGTCAATGCCTGGAATGCACTACCTGACTCTGTGGTTTCATCCCCAAAACCCCAAAACTTTTTTTTTTATTAATCATATTTCTACGCCACCCACTCTCTGAGGACTCTGGGCGGCTTACAACAATCGACAGTATACTAAATAGCATATTGCCCCCAACAATCTGGGTCCTCATTTTACCCACCTCGGAAGGATGGAAGGCTGAGTCAACCTTGAGCCGGTGAGATTTGATCTGCTGATCTGCTGAACTAGCAGTCAGCTGAAGTAGCTGCAGTACAGCACTCTAACCACTGCGCCACTTTAACCTTAGACTGTCTACTGTTGACCTTACCCCATTCCTAAGAGGTCTCTAAGGGGCGTGCATAAGCGCACCAACGTGCCATCTGTCCCTGTCCCATTGTCCCCATTTATTCGTATCTATTTCCTGTAGTCATTATGTTTATACTTATATCTGTTATCTTATACATGCTTGACAAAATAAATAAATAAATAAAAAATAAAAATAAAAATTTCTCAGCATGCCATCACTCTGCTAAACAACTAATTCCCACAACTCTTGTCAAACTACCTAGTAGGGCTGAATTACTATTATCCTTCTCATTTTTTCCTATTACCTATTTCCTTATCTTATGACTATAACTTTGTTGCTTGTATCTTACGATTTATATCAACTGTTTTATTTAGTATGATTTATGTTGATTGCTTATTTAGTCTCCTCTGACTCACTGAGTGTTGTATCTTATGATTGATGATGAATGTATTTTATGATTATAACCATGATTTATCACTTGTTGCTTGTATGCACACTGAGAGTTTACACACCAGAGACAAATTCCATGTGTGTCCCATCATACTTGGCCAATAAAGAATTCTAACAAGCCTGCCCTCAGGCACTTGGAGAATAAGTCAATCCCATCCTCTGTCATAATCCCTCAAGTATCAGAAGACAACTATCATGTCACCCCAGTCCTTCTCTTTGTTAGACTAGACATACTTAGTTTCCTCAATCGTTCATCATATGAGTTTCCTCAATCGTTCATCATTCAGACCTCTTAGTATCTTTGTTGCTCTTCCCTATACTTTTCCTGTGAAACAGTTCCTGTAAAACTGTGATGTTTTACTCCATTTGCTCTGAAGAAGAGTGTCAGCTTTGGAAGCCATATTAGGCCAGAAGCTTCCATGCTGCCACCTTCTCATGTGTGGGAAAGTAGGAGGGGGGATTTAGTAGAGGGGTTGCTTGTAGACATAGTAGCATCGTACCTGTTGGTCAAGCAGTCAGGGCGATCCTGCATCTAGAGAAGGAGTGGTCGGAGTGATGTCTCGAGATGGGACGGCAGTTGATTGGAGCATGTGATCAACTGAGGACTGAGGGGATGGTTTTGGGGGTTTTGATTTACTGAGGGAAAACCCAGAACTCTCAGATTCGGGTTTTCCCAGATGTGCCAGTTTACCTATTCTAGTAAAGAGAACTTTGAAAAATGCTTGCTTCCGAGTTTTTACTTGGAGTTGGGGGGCGGGGGGGGGGGTGTTCTGGAATGCTGACATAGAGATTCTGTGATGGGAAACCGGGCCTTTTTAAAAAAATTGATTTTGGCAGAGTCTTATCAAAAGGACAGGATGACTTTCTAAAAATCCAAAATAGAATCTACCTGTGACTACAAGTGGCTTGGAATTGTGGGGAACTTCCTTCGGCTCCCCACAATGAGACAGATTGTCTGCGTGCTTAAGTCTGCTGTATTTTTCTTTTTTTTTTCTTTTTTTTAAAAAAAAGCCTTTTATAGCGTGACCTTTTGGTTTCCCCATCCAACACACATATTGTTTTTAAATACCATCTATCATCCTAAGATGAGCTTGCTAAATAATAATAAAAAAAATCCCATCCATTCACCTTGCTAAAAATGGAATATATCGCTTCATCCAAAAAATGTTTTTATTGCAGGAGAACTTTAGAGAGAGACCCGACATAGATTCAAGTTGTGTTCAGTCAAATGTTGTTACTGTTCTGACCCAGCCTTAGCAGAAACAAGAAACAGACTCCTGGTCACTAAAAACACCCTCTTTATTTACCTCTTGTGAATTAATGGCATTCATCCACTGAAAAGTCCAGGCAAGAGTCCTTCAAGGAGCTAATTGCAGCAACAGAGCTTATCAGTTTCTTGCAATAATTGCCAGGCCATGAGCTCCCAGCCGAAAGGCTGCAAATTAAGTTCTGGCAAGCAGTCTCTGTGGCATGAAACACAATGAGCAAAATCTTCAGAAATATGAACCGTTGTCTCCTATGACAACATTCCCCTTTTCTTCTATTTATTCCTCACCCAAGAAGGGGCCATTCAGCATCCCCATGTGCCTTGCTTCCCAAGTCGACTCCTTGTCCTCCATTGCTCACCTCTTCTAACTGCTCTGGACATATGCGCATCTGGAACAGGCCCCAGCTGTACTTCCTCCTCACTCATCTCAGCCTCCAAAGCCAGCTGGGAAATGTTGGATGGCCCTGGTTGTATCTCTGCGTTCGACACAGAGCACCCATCAGGCCTTCCCCAGGCTCCAGAGCTGGCCACAACAGTTACATCCTTTTTTTTGACCATTCCCATGTTAAATGCATTAATCAAAATTTGTATTTTTTGGGTGGGGGGAAAGAGGTATCTGTTTCTCAAACTAGGGATCTGAAAACTGACAAAGGAGGAATTTTTGACTTTAGGGGATTATTAGAAGCAAAAAGATGACTTTCCATCCCCTATAGTACTGATTTAGTGACCTGTCTTTCTATCCCTTTGCAGTCTCTCTGACTGCTCATTCTTCTTGGTCAGAAAAAGAATCCAGGGAGGAATTTTGATGGTACCAGTGTAGAAAGCTCCAAAAAAACCCAAGAAAGATACACTGAGTTACTTCAAAGCAGTTTCCTTAATTGTTCCTCGCCTATAGACAGAATCTTGCCAGACTAAACCAAAACTTGCCTTGACCCTCTTCCTCACAACTAAACCATCTAAACTTCTCAGTCTCTTGTTTCTCTGGAATGCAGCCCTCCCTTCTAGAAACCCAGGCCACATTCCACCACACCCAGGGTATGGCCTTGGAGGACAGGAAGAAGAGCCACTATCACAGAAACAGTCAGATCATGTCACAAGTAACATTTCCCCTAGCTCAGGGGTTGGCAACCCGTGGCTCTGGAGCCGCATGTGGCTCTTTCATCCCTCTGCTGCAGCTCCCTGTCACTGGTTGGCTCCACAATTGATAGGACTTTCGGTTATGACAGGTAGAGGAAAAAGGATGCCGCGCTAGGAGGAGACTCTATGGTGGGGGAACCAGACTTCTAGTCGGCTCCAGAATTGAATGGGGGGCTTCCCGTTAGGACCTTTGTGGCTCTTTGAGTATTTAAGGTTGCCGATCCCTGCCCTAGCTCACATGAAGAGAGGGGAAAGCATAATCATCTGTGCAGTATCCTGTTACTTCTTGATAGGTGTACTGGTCTACTAGTCATTGTTTTCTTAGTTTGGTCTACTATATTTTGTTGGATTGTGGCTCATGGAGGTGATAGAATTCTAGAGAAATAATGTCTAGGAAAAAAGAGAACCCTGAGCCACTGTCCTTGGCTACCATTTAACATAATAACAGTTGTAAGGGACCTTGTGTCAGCTCCGGCGTGCCAGCCGGCCCAGAGCTGCCATTTGGAGGGGAGGCAGCCACTGCTCTCCCTGGTCGTCCTGAAACGTCCTGGATGACTGGCCGGGAAGGGTCCTCCTGTAAAGGCTGGCTGGCAGTAAAGGATGACTGATAGTGAAGGAAGAGGACCAGTCCTCCTCAAAAACTGACTGGCAGGAGGAGGAGGAAAAGGAAGGCTGGACTTAAAGCAGATGCTGTCTTCTTCACATGTTAAGAGCCTTCTTAATGTGTTAAGAGCCTTGGTGGTGCAGCAGACTAAAGTGCTGTTAAGTAGCACCAAAGCCTGCAATAACTGCAAGTTCAAATCTCACCAGGCTCAAGGTTGACTCAGCCTTCCATCCTTCCGAGGTAGGTAAAATGAGGACCCAGTTTGTGGAGGCAATAAGCTGACTTTGTATAAAAAAGAACACCACTTAGGGGCCCCCCAAAAGCCCTACTAAGCAGGTATATACAAAAGTATGAAGGCTATTGCTTAATGCATTGTAAGCCACCCTGAGTCTTTGGAGAAGGGCAGCAGATAAATCGAACCAAATAAATAAATGAATAAATAAAATCCCCTGCTCATTTCAGGGTCATGTGGGAGGGAGCTGAGCATGTGAGTAGGTGGGTGGTGCTCATAGTTTAAAAGGTGGTGGGGAGCATGGGTGGTTAGGATTAGATGATTAGGGGACTAGAGACTAAAACATACGATGAACGGTTGCAGGAACTGGGCATGGCTAGTCTAGAGAAGAGAAGGACCAGGGGAAACATGATAGCAATCTTCCAATATTTGAGGGGCTCCCACAGAGAGGAGGGGGTCAAGCTATTTTCCAAAGCACCCAAAGGCCAGACAAGGAATAATGGATGGAAACTGATCAAGGAGAGATTCAACCTGGAAATAAGGAGGAACTTTCTGACAGAGAGAACAATCACCCAGGGGAACAGAAGTTGCCTTCAGAAATTGTGGGAGCTTCATCACTGGAGGCTTTCAAGAAAATATTGGAGTGCCATTTGTCAGAAATGGTGTAGGGTCTCCTACTTAGATGGCGGGTTGGACTAGATGACCTATGAAGTCCCTTCCAACTCTGTTAATCTGTTAAATAAGTGCAAGGATATCACACATCACCCCAAAGAGCATTTCACAAGCCTTCTCTTTTGAAAGAAATTTCCAAATCGAATTTTCTTTTAGCAAGTCGAAAAAGAGATAGTGAGGATGGGCTGAAGGGACAGGAATGAAAAGAACATTCTGATGCCCACCTACATTAGTTATTTCAATGGGTTTTAATTTAAATTTCCTCTTTTTTAAAAGAAGTAGACAACATTTGTATTTGGGGTGAGGGTTGTAGGATTTGAATGAAGAAAAGGGAACTGGAACAATTTAGTCTACATACAGACTATGTATGTAGAAGAGACACAGTGGTTCAATGGCTAAGACGCTGAGTTTGTTGATCAAAAGATCAGCAGTTCAGTGGTTCGAATCCCTAGCGCCACCTAACAGGGGGAGCTCCTGTTACTTGTCCCAGCTTTTGCCAGCCTAGCAGGTTGAAATCATGTAAAAAATGCAAGTAGAAAAATAGGGAACACTTTGGTGGGAAGGTAACAGCGTTCCATGCGTTTTTGGCGTTGAGTTATGCCAGCCACATGACCACAGAGACGTTTTTGGACAGCGCTGGCTCTTCGGCTTTGAAATGGAGATCAGCACTGCCCCCTAGAGTTGGGAACGACTAGCACATATGTGTGAGGGAAACATTTACCTTTACGTTTTTACAGACTATGAGTGAGGAGGTCAGCCATTCATCATTTAAAAATGCCGGTCATGTACAGGTATCCAAAATAATATTGAAAAAGCTGTACTTATAGCTGCATTTAAAAGATGAACGTTTGGGTTAACTGTATACAAATTATAAACAATGCTATCTATTCTGGGAAAGCTGCTCCCATTCTCATATTTTTCCCCCTGTGTCTGGCACTGCAAAAATAGTTATGTTCCTTTTCAAAGATCCTCATTTCCTACCAGCAAAGAAAACTCAGGATTAAAATTTACAAAACTGAATGCCACCACCTCCAATTCAAGCTGGTGGAGTCAGGATGATTGGTCCTCTTTTAATAATTGGGACAGCAATTGTGTGAAACTTTCCTGGTTTAGCATTCCTTTTCGGAAATCTGCTGGGCAGTTATGACTTGTTGGAAGATGATAGATGGTTAGATAGATAAATAGTTAGATAAATGGATAGATAGACAGATCATCTCTCTCTCTCTCTCTCTCTCTCTCTCTCTCTCTCTCTCTCTCTCTCTCTCTCTCTCTCTCTCTCTCCTATTTATTTTTCTATCCATCTGTATCTATTTATCAATTGGCTAAATCATATATTTAATATACCTATCAATCATCTATCTCCATCTATATCTATCAATCAATCATCTCTTTCCAACCTATTTATTCTATATTGTCAACAAATGACGTACAGAAATGGGAAAGAGATGATTGATTGATTGATTGATAGATAGATATAGATAACTGATATTAAATACATGATATAGCTAATTAATAAATTCAGATGGATAGAAAAAATAGATAGATAGATAGATAGATAGATAGATAGATAGATAGATAGATAGATAGATAGATAGATGATAGATGGATGGATGGATGGATGGATAGATAGATAGATCTATATGAATGGATAGATGATAGAGAGATCAAAGAGATAGCACCAAAGAAAAGATGCAACAATATCTCATGTAACACATCACTGTTAAACCCAATGTACAATTTACTTGAAAGTTAAACCTGATACACTGAAAAAGACATTTTCTTTATGACTCTATAATTATCGTATAGCAAGGAATGTTTGGAACTTGCCCCCCCCCCGCCCCAATCCTTTTCCTTTCCTTTCCTTTAAAAAAAAAAAAAAAATCATCTAATTTTAGCAGCCCGGAAAGAGCTGAATAGGCTCTTTTAAATACTTTTCTTTATGAGGGAAGACAATGAAAGGTTCTCATTGGCCCTCATTATCTGCACCTTGATTTCACTTGCATACCTGCTCCACTGCACTGGTTCAAGACAATTAATCCTAATATTCTTTCTTCCCGGTGTAATTTCTCATCTTGTCAGGTCTCTTTCTGTAATGACTAAAGGGGAGTGGCCAGGTTCTAAAAACCTTGGGGCCAAGCCAGCTGCCTTTCCCACACGCAACTGTTCGCTCCTGATTTCCTTAATGAAACATTGTGTTTCCTCCCCTCCCAACCAAACTCTGTATTTTGTTTTTTAAAGCTGGCGGGATTAACCTGGGCCACCCTGCTTATTAATATGCTCATTACAAGCCAGAATGGGTTGAGCAGCAGGCCTGCTTCAGATCTTTCAAAGAGAGAGAGAGAGAGAGAGAGTAAGAGGCAGAGAAGAGAAAACCCAAGTCATTAATATCGTGTGTAGCCCCAACACAGGAAAGGTCTTTGAGCCTCTCTTTGCCGAACAGCCTAATTACAGTCCATCAGATGCAAAAACCCCCCCCCAAAAAACCCGCTCTGATCACCACAGCTGTATTCAGCAAGATGCGCTTGGCCAAACTTGGGAACTGCCGGCTTTTGTGAAGAATGGGGCTCATTTAGAGTTTGCTAGGCAAAGGATTCTGGGAAAGATTATGCAGCAGAATACTGTGCACCTGTATGGATAAACAGCTCACATACAGGACTTATTGATGTTCAACTTAACCATACGATGAGGCTAATTACTGGGTGCATAAAATCTACACCTAGTTACTGGTTACCAGTTCTTAGTCACATACTTCCCCCGCACTTACGACGACTAGAAGCTCTCATTCGGGAGTATAGTAAGATCCTGTTAAATTCCTCTCTACCCATACATGGATACATTCCTGATCTCTTAAAATGCCGATTAAAGTCAAGAAACTCACCATTCTTGACAGCGGTTAAGTTGATGGCCGATTATCAGAACACCACACAAAAGTGGATGGAGGTGTGGAGTAGCTGTTCCCCACAAGATGTGTCTGAGCATGTCAGTCCTAGTAGTATAGCTCCAGGATTTAGCCTACCCCGACACGTATGGGTGACATATAATAGAATTAGAACAACTCATGGAGGGTGTGCTGACTCCTGTATAAATGGGGAAAGACGCCTTCAGCACAATGTGACTGCGGGGCCCCTCGACAGACTATCCAGCATATAGTGAAGGAATGCTCTAACAGAAGGTATCCAGGAGATTCTAGGGACTTCCTCTGCGTAACAGTGGCAGCTACTGACTGGATCTCCAAACTCGACATCAAACTTTGAAATGTTATTTCTGTTTTCCTTTTAGGTTTTCTTACTGCTTTTTAAATTGTTTTTATTGTTTTTAACCTGTAAAAATGAAGTGTTTTAATATTGTGTGTGACCAGCCATAAGCTAAATAAATAAATCTGGGAAAGATGGAAGACAGGACGTATGCCAGGAGGAAAAAACTGGAATAGATGGACTACAAACCCACAGGAACCTAGTTCAGGTGTCGTCCTTGGAGGTTCTGAGCCATCCGGTTCATGGTTCATTGTTCCAAAGGTGCTTTTTCAAAGGGGGCAACTTGGACATCCTTTGCTTTTCCTGGAAGACGTTTTGCTTGTCACCCAAGAAGCTTCTTCAGTTCACTGAAGAAGTTAATTGTTTAACTGAGGAAGCTTCTTGGATGAGAAGCGAAACATCTTCAAGCAGAACAAAGGAAGTCCAGTTGCCTTTTGAAAAAGCACCTAGCACACTTGCGTCTGATGGGAAGACTATAAAGGTAAAGTTTCCCCATGCACGTATATGCTAGTCGTTCCCGACTCTAGGGGGCGGTGCTCATCTCCATTTCCAAGCCGAAGAGCCAGCGCTGTCTAAAGACGTCTCTGTGGTCATGTGGCCGGCATGACTCAGTGCTAAAGGCGCATGGAATGCTGCTACCTTCCCACCAAAGATGGTCCCTATTTTTCTACTTGCATTTTTTACATGGTTTCGAACTGCTAGGTTGGCAGAAGCTGGGACAAGTAACGGGAGCTCATCCTGTTATGCGGCACTAGGGATTCGGACCACTGCACTACCGACCTTTCGATCGACAAGCTCAGCGTCTTAGCCAGGGATGAATCTCATACTTAAAGGTAAAAAGGTGAAGGTTTCCCCTGTCAAGTCATGTCCAGCTCTAGAGGTCAGTGCTCATCTCTGTTTCCTAACTAAGGGAACCAGCATTGTCTAAAGATGTTTCCATGTTCATGTGGCTGGCATGACTATACGCAAGACGCATGGACCACTGTTACCTTACCACCAAAGTCGTACCTATTTATCTATTTGTATTTGCATGCTTTTGAACTGCTAGGTGGGCGGGAGCTGAGGCACGTAATGGGCACTCACCCCGTCACAGAGCACTCGGGTCTTGAACTGCCAACCTTCGGGTCAAAAAGCCAAATGTTTTAACTTTGAGTATCTATCTCATTCTTAACTCTTCAAAAATTGTGGTCCTTGGTTTCTTGCAAAGATTCTCATCCTGCTGCTTTTCTAAACTGGTATTTAGGAATCTACCTTCTTTAGAATGAAAAACTGTATTTATTATTCCAAAGACTATCATCTTTATGAAACGCAATTCTGGGCTAACCCCTTAAGACTTTCCGGAAGGGTGTCATATCTCAATGGTGTTGCAAAGGGATTCAAGTTTTTCTTTGCTATCAAGAGGTGGAGACTGTGTCCAGAATACTTTTTTTCTAACTTCAGCTCATGTTACATTTCTTCTGATGACAATCAGTCCCATCTTCATTAACTTGAGAATGGATTGCTTTAATTCACTCTGCTGGACCGCTTTTCACAACAATCCAGACATGTTAGCCGGAATAGAATGCAGCAGGCCATTAGCTGGTAGGAGAGACCTACTTAAGCAGGGATAGATCAATCTTGCAGCCCTGGTATCGGCTGCCATTTTGTTTCCTGATGATGGGTTTAATCTAGATAGCAAAATGGTCTCCGCCTACTAGACAAACTTGTCCAAATACAATCTATCTCCCTTATTTGAATGATCAGCCTGGGATGCTTCAGGTTTTCTCCCTTGGGTTTTAGGGGGATAGGGGTTTAGAAGCATGCATTTTCTGGGGTGGCTCCATTACTGGGAAATACACTCCATTGGTATGTGAGCTGTGGTGGCACAGTGGTTAAAATGCAGTATTGCAGGCCGACTCGCCCATCACCAGGAATTCGATCCTGATCGGCTCAAGGTTGACTCAGTCTTTCATCCTTCTGAGATGGTAAAACGAGGACCCAGGTTGTTGGGGGGAAATATGCTGACACTGCAAACTTCTCAGAGAGGGCTGTGAAACAGTATAAAGCGGTATATAAGTCTAAGTGCTATTGCTATCCCTGAGGTCCAAGTTGGCAAATAAATTCTTATTTTCATTAGTCATTTGATTTTTTAAAAATGATTTTAATATTTATGTGAACTGACTGGAGTGAATCAGACCAGAAATGATAAGATAAATATATGTTCTGCCTTGCAGCTGATGATTTTTCACAAGACAAGCCAGGACTACTCATTTATCACTTGTTTTTTAAAAAAACTAAAACTACATTTTGTACTTCAACAATGTCTTTGGAAAGTTGCCAAATGGGAATTACTGGAATTGGGTTTCCTTGTCCCAAGTTGGTTGATGACATGGTTCCAGATGAATTTTATAGCAATTTGGTAAGTTGCAACCTACGTGAACACAAGCTCAAACATCTGGAATTAGTAAATTCAGACTTAAGGAAACATGAAGAGCAAGGTAAACTCTATCTCCTGAAGTACTTCTGCTCATTATTGGACTTCCTCAATTATAGTTGATGTGACTCCAACTTCTAAAGTATCTGCCAATTCGTAGGGCTCTCTTAACTGGACTATCAAATAATACATAAGTGAACAATGTAACTTAAGAAATTTCCAGAGGCTCCAAGAAACATGTGACATGGACATGACTATCAAAAACAGATCAGGTCAGTCCAGTTGTGGTAGAACAAAAAAGTAGACTTGGACTGAGACAATTCCAATTTAATTTTGCCCTCATTGTAGAAACTCACCAATTGATTTAAACCCAATCTATCACCAGGGGTGTTTTGGGGAAGGAGTTGATAAAATAAAGAGAGATTCCCCTTGTATATCCTCTTGAGCTCTCAATCAAAAGGATAAATCTAAATCTAAATCTATCAACAACAACAAAAAAAGAATTGGAAAAAGCAAAACAGAAACGATCTGTTTTGAATATATCCAGATGGGTGACCTTTATAGGATAGAAATATGGAACCTATTTTAATCTTTGTACATGCCTTGTTAAAGATAAACCTGATTTATCCTTAGAACAAATTAAGGATTGCTTAAATGAGAAGCAGAAAGAAATGACTGGAACTGCCCGAATTAAAAGGGGTAGATGAGCTATATAACATAAATGTCTAAGTAACACCCCCAAGTAATCATTGAAGCCATCTTTTACAGTTGTTCTGGTGTGCAGTGCTCTATAGTGTCTTTTTGAGGGTAGGTGTTGAAATAGTTTATGTCCAAGATGCGAGGGGTCTGTCAATATTTTCCCAGCCCTCTTTTTGACTCTTGCAGTAGACAGGTCCTCCATGGAAGGCAGGTTGGTAGCCATTGTTTTTTCTGCAGTTCTAATTATCCTCTGAAGTCTGTGTCTGTCTTGTTGGGTTGCAGAGCCAAACCAGACAGTTATAGAGGTGCAGATGACAGACTTAATAACTCCTCTGTAGAACTGGATCAGCAGCTCCTTGGACAGTTTGAGCTTTCTGAGTTGGGGCAGAAAGAACATTCTTTGTTGAGCTTTTTGGATGACGTTTTTGATGTTGGGTGTCTATTTTAGATCTTGCGATATTGTAGAACCTAGAAATTTGAAGGCCTCTACTGTTGATACTCTGTTGTCTAGCATTTCTATGGTGGGAAAATGTGACAGGCCTGAAGGCCCAAATGTAAAATATGGCTTCCAGGTCTGGCAATAGGTCCTTGACTTGCAACGATCCATTCAGTGACTGTTTGAAGTTACAACAGCACTGGAAAAAAAGTGAGTTAGGACTGATTTTGACACAACTGTGGTAGCCTCCCCCTGGTTATTCATTCATAGTTCAGATGCTTGGCTTATCACAGTTGCCTTGTCCCAGGGTCATGTGATTACTTTTTATGACCAATGAGGTAGTTCCGTAAAAAAAGAAAAAATAGAATATATTTGTAAAACTTGCGTTCCAAAATCTTGCCCGTGTCAAATGTGTATCACGAAGGACATCAACATGGAATTAAAAGTATATCAAAAAGAGGTAATTTTAGGAACTGAAGTTAAGAACTATGTAGGTTAAGGGAAGTCATTCACCAATATATTTCACTTGTGTGAGGGACTTTTGTGAATTAAAAGGAATTCCGATATATTTTTTTTATTCTTAAAAACTGTTTGTTAAGAAAAAAAACCTTCACAATGAATTGACCCATTTTCCTTGAAAGGTTAAAGCAAAATTGATTTACTCTGATCTACAGCTCCCTAGCTATGAAGAATTCAAACACAACTTCTGGCACATAAAATTGTATATCCTTACAGCAACCTTGTCAAAGAACAGAGCTGCTTTTCCTATGGTCCAAAGCCTCTGAGTTTTGTCAATTCCCACCATTCTTTTTTTGGAGGAAATAATCTGTTCTATATCACACTTAGTGATGGAAAAGAAGGTAAGGTAATTGCTTACATTTCCCCCAAAAGTGGCATTTTTGTTGCTCTACACACACGTTATTTTTGGTTGCTTCCCTGGGTGTGAGAAGAATTGGGGAGACCATCAAACATTCAAGACCCGTGGGTATTGTCAATTCCCACCATTCTTTTTTGGAGGAAGTAATCTGTTCTCTATCATCACTAGTGTTTGAAAGGAAGGTAATTCCTTCTGTTCTGAGAATGTGCCATTTGTGTTGCTCTACACACACAAATTGACCGATATGAAGACTGTAGCCTTGAGGTCAGGAGGTGTATATAGCACTTGGAACAACTGACTGCAATGTCTGGTGTGAATAATTTCTGGAAGAGTCACGATATCAACCTCTCAACCAAATGTAGATTAGTCAACGCAATCCAATTGTTATTTACGGCTGCAAAAATTGGACTGAAAAAGGCAGGTAGGAGCAGGGTGGATACTTCCTAACTGTGGTGCTGGAGATGACTATTATGGATTCTCACGGACTGCAAAAATTACAAAGAAGTCCTTGACCCATGATGGCGAACCTATGGCACACATGGCAGAGTGGCATGCAGTGCCCTTTCTGTGGGCATGCGAACTGTCGCCCCAGTTCAGCTCCGCTGCGCATGCATGCATGCCTCCCATTGGCCAGCTGGTCTTCGGGTCTCTGCTACATATGCAGAGGGCAGAGTGCATGTAGGGGAGGGCACATGGGGTGCGCACGCATGCACAGGGAGTGCATGCATGGGGGCCATGCATGGGGGCCATGCATGCATGGGGGCCATGCATGCATCACATTTTGGGGATGACCGCGTGCCTGCGTGCTTTGGGCGCTCAGTTTGGAAAAAGTTAACCATCACTGTTCTAGACCGAACCTCACCAAAACATCACTCAAAGCCAAGGTCACCAAACAAAGGGGATCACACATTGGCTATGTCATGTGAGCTGACTCCCTCGAAAAGTCAATCATGCTGGGAGTGGTCAGCAGAAAAAAGATAAGGGGCTACCTAGTTCCCAATGATTGGACACTATAAAGTATGACACCAGGATGACCATGGCAGATATGAAGAAGAAGGTGCAAGACAAACGGCCGTGGAGAGTGTTGTTCCATAGATTGAAGGTCAGACAAAATTGAATGACTGATGTTGATGATGACCTACACATATCCTTCTTAATTGCTTCCTTGGGCAGGAGAAAGAGAGGGGAGACCATCAAATGTTCTTCTGCTACTTCAGGAGAAGATGGTCTTCTCCATCTCATCTTTCGTTTCCAATTAGGGGCACTTCTGGTTTGATCCAGAAAACCTGGTCAAGCTGCTAACATGGCCCCACTGCATTTTTTTCAACCCGGTCTTCTCCATCCCATCTTTCATTCCAACTGGGAACACTTCTGGCTTGATCCAGAAGACCCTGGTCAGGCTGCTAATATAGCCCACTGCATTTCCTCGAGCTGCCCACCTCCTTTCCCTCTCTTAACGAATTCAGAGACGGTCACCTCTGTGCATATTTTTTTTTTAATAAAAAAAGAACCTTTCCCTCTCTGTCATTGATGGAGCAGGCATATTAATCACGTTCAACCCTGGTAACATTAACAATCCGTCAAAATGGCTTGGGTGATGTTTCATCTGGTATAACTAGGAAATTCACTTGCAGGCTTGCTGATTTGGCCTGGCATTCTTTTCTTTCTTTCTTTTTTTCCCCCCTTTTCCCTTTTTTGGGTGGTGGTGGTCGCATTGGCCTGGAGGACAAATGCCTTTTGTTCTCGTTCTTTTGTTCTTGTTCATTTTCAAAAGAGCTTTGTCTCTCCTCCTTTTAGCAACCATATCTCGGTGGCTTGTCAAACTTTAACAATGTTCGAGGAATGTGCCGACAAATGGCGAACCTCACGGAGGGCTCAGTTGAGTGAGAAATTTGACGGATGGGAGACCCATTCTCATCTCAGAATGGAGAATACAGAATAATGGCCAGCTGAAGAAGGTTGGGGGGGGGGGGAGAAAAAAAAATGACAGCACCGTATCAAACAAGCAGACACAATTCTTCCCTTTTCACAATAATATTTAATTAGCTTCCCAAACTCTACGTATGCAAACAATTTTGAAGGCAGTTGTTTATGGGTTTTTTTTTTAAATTTGTTTCAATCCTTCAATCATTTCTGGGCTTGCTTCATCTATCCAGGCAGGGAGGAGAAGGAAAGAGGGAAGTGTGTGTGTGGGGGGGAAATACTGTAGCTCTTTTCTCAGCTTCTGGAATTCCATCACTTTTGCCAAGCTGCTTTTTGCAGACCTCTGATCTATTCTCCAAAATCTACAGTCTTAAACCCCCCCAAGCCCCCCCCACCCCCGCACCAAGCCAGTTTGCTCAGCGGCATCCTCTCTCTGGTCCTGCTTGTTCCTGCTGAGTTTCCAACTGCAGATTTGTCTCCCTGATACCCACAATATTGCCACTCTGCATTGTACCAAACAAACAATCAAAACAAACTAGCAAAACAACCCAAAACACTCCTGAGAAATGCCTGCAATCTCCTCCCCTCACTACGTGCTTCTGCAAATATATGTTTACAACTACAAGGCAGATTTTTTTTTTTAAAAAAAATTGATGATAAACTGTGGTGGCGCAGTGGTTAGAGTGCAGTACTGCAGGCTATGTCTGCTGCCTGCTGGCTGCCTGCAATTTGACAGTTAGAAGCTCACCAGGCTCAAGGTTGACTCAGCCTTCCAGCTTTCCGAGGTTGGTAAAATGTGGACCCAGATTGTTGGAGGCAAGATGCTGACTCTGTAAACCGCATAGAGAGGGCTGTAAAAGCACTGAAGCGGTATATAAGTATAAGAGCTATTGCTATTGCTATGCAGTACTGCAGGTTACTTCTGCTGACTGCCAGCTGCCAGCAGTTTGGCAGTTCGATCCTGACCAGCTCAAGGTTAACTCAGCCTTCCATCCTTCTGAGGTCGGTAAAAGGAGTACCCAGATTGTTGGGGGCAAGAGACTGACTCTGTAAACTGCTTAGAGAGGGCTGTAAAGCACTGTGAAGTGGTATATACCTGTGTTTCCTTGAAAATAAGACCCTATCTTATATTTTTTTGAACCCCGAAATAAGTGCTTGGCCTTATTTTCAGGGAGGTCTTATTATTTTGGGGAATGTGGAGGAAACCAGAGGAAATGGCAGGGACTGGCTGCACATGCATTTAAATGTTTTCAAGTAGGGCTTCTTTTCAGGTGGGGCTTATTATCAGGGGATGTCTTATTTTAGGGGAAACAGGGTAAGCCTAAGTGCTATTGCTAAAGGAGGTAGATCGTGGTTGAGTTGTAGGAATGTCAGCGAAGCAATAAAAACAGGTGCAGGAACTGTGATGGTGCAGTGGTTAGAATGCAGTACTACAGGCTAATTCTGCCAACTGCCAGGGGTTGACTCAGCCTTCCATCCTTCCCAGGTCGGTAAAATGAGGACATAGATTGTTGTGGACCATATGCTGACTCTGTAAACTGCTTAGAGGGGGCTGTGAAGCACTGTGAAGCAGTATATAATCTTAGCGCTACTACATGTTACATGCAGTAATTGAATTTGCAAGTTTAGATGTGGTGATAGATTCCAATTTAGATATTTTGAAAGGGAAATGGACAAACTCAGGGCAAAAAAAGGACTAGGCAAGGCTTGATGGCTATTCTTACCTGTGTAGAGTTACGTATGTAGAGAAGAACAATAAAGATGGTAAGGGGTCTGGAGGCTACATTATATGATGAACAATTGAGGGAGCTAGGTATGTTTAGCCTATTGAAGAGAAGGATTAGAGGAAACATGATAAGAGTGTTCCAGTAACTGAGGAGCTATCATAGAGAAGAGGGCGTTGACTTACTCTCCAGAGCACCCGAAGCAGGGATGGGGTCCTGGGGGTTCGGCAGGTTTGGGTGATCCTCTAGCCAAGGATCCCTGGGGTTCAGTGAACCCCCAAATGACACCCATGGCTGGCCATGCCCACCCTACCCCTCCCACCCTGCCCCTCCCTGTCCCTCCCAGGAGTCTCCACGTGGCCCATTCATCATTCCAGGTAAGTGCAGGGGCCACACAGAGGGTCTGGGAGGGCAAAAAACGGGCCTACCAGAGGTTCCAGAAGTCTGGAAACAAGCCTGTTTCCAGCTTCCAGAGGGCCTCTGGAGCCTGGGGGGAGTGGTTTTCACCCTCCTGGAGGCTCGAGGAAAGCCTCCGGAGCCTGGGGAGGGTGAAAAACTCCCCTCCCCTGCTGTGGTGCAGGCGGCCAACTAGGCCATGGCTACCATGGCCATGCCACCCAGCAACGGGGCAGCGAACCCATTGCTAAAGGGCTGAAGCAGACCCCTGACCCAAAGACAGGATAAGAAGCAATGGATTGGAACCTCATCAAAGAGAATTCCAACCTAGAATCAAGGAGAGATTTTCTGATAGTGAAAATAATTAATCTATGGAATAATTTGCCTCCTGAGTGTGGATGTTCCTTCACTGGAGGTTTTCAATTCAATCTATCTATATCTGTTTTCTGTATCTCTATCTCTATCTCTATCTATCTATCTATCTATCTATCTATCTATCTATCTATCTATCTATCTATCTATCTATCTAAATATATCTATGTATGTATTTATCTATGTACTGTACTGTACGTATGTATGTATCAATCAATCAATCAATCAATCAATCAATCATCTATCTAGCTGTCATCTATCTATCCATCATGTATAATCTATCTATCTATCTATCTATCTATCTATCTATCTATCTATCTATCTATCTATCTTTCTATCTATCTATCTTTCTATCTATCTATCTATCATCTGTCTGTCTGTCTGTCTGTCTGTCTCTCTCTCTATCATCTATCTCTCTATCATCTGTCGATCTCTATCATCTGTCTGTCTGTCTGTCTATCATCTATCTATCTATCTATCTATCTATCTATCTATCTATCTATCTATCTATCTATCTATCTATCTATCTATCTCCATCTATCTATCTCCATCTATCCATCCATCCATCTATATCTCAAGTCTCTCTCTCTCTCTCATATCATCCTATCCAGTATATATAGATAGATAGATAGATAGATAGATAGATAGATAGATATATAGATATATATATAGATATATATATATATAGATATAGATATAGATATAGATATAGATATAGATAGATATATATATATATATATATCAGACTGGGAAATGTTTTAATGTTGGAGCATGCAGAACAGCAGGTAAAAGGAATCAGAGTACAGGGGTAATTTATAATCATGAGAGATTCTCTAGGTTCATCTATCTAGAATGATCACATTACTACAGGGTGTATGAGGGGTGTTTTTCTTGAAATTATGGGTATAGCTTTCAAGTCACAGCTTGCAGCTCTGGGTTTTGCATAATGAGAGGCTAGGATGAAGGGTGCAGACGTGTGATTAATCTTGATTTTAAGGTGAGACAGTATAGATGACTTTGGAGTAAAACAGACAAATCTATATCCATAACCCGTTTCACACAGATTCGGTACTAAGGCTGTTTTATCCAAGTTTTGAATTGGTCTACATGAAAACAAGAAAAGAAAATGTAGAGTTTTCCCTTTTATTTTACCGTAAATAAATTTCTTCAGTTATCAATAACAAATAAGAAAGAATGATTTCTTATTAAGGAATCCTTGACCGCTTACTGAAGAGGCCACCAAAACAAAAATTTGTGCCCATTCCTGGAAGTTATCTTCCCATGCTTTTTAAATTTATTTTGGTTTATTCAAGCATCTATATTTTGATTTAATAATGGTTGCATCGTACTAATAAAAGAGAATATTTATAGCTCAGGTTGCAATGGGGCACCAAGGACCCTTCATTGTTATATCATAAACTCTCAGCCTTAATTTTTCTCCACATGTGGCGCTAGGAAAGGAAAAATATATGACCCAGTCCAGATTAATCTATTATAGAATTTTGCCTGAAGTAAAATTGGAGGCATGTGTTAGAGGTACAAACTTGGGCAAAAATTTTGAGAAATGCTGAAGGAGGAGAATTCATGTAAACATGTTAAATTTGTATTTCATGATATATTCATTTCTCTAGGTGGCCCCAGATTTTTTGCGAAGCAAAATTTAAGAGAATTTAGGAGAAATCTTGAAATTCAGGCAAAATACCAAAGGAGATCAGGAGGAGATGCTTTACTAATTTATTTAGCCCTAAAGAAAAATTTGTTTCGGGCTTTGCTGCAGGAAAATCCTAATTATTACAAGAAGTGATAATGTTGCTTTATATTGCATTAGTGATGCCACACTTGGAATCCTACATTCAGTTTTGGTCACTATGATACAATGAAGATGCTAAGGCCCAAGAAAGATCAAGAAAGATTATTAGGGCTCTGGAGGCTAAACCATTGGATCAGTGGTGGGTTTCAAAAATTTTTACTACTGGTTCTGTGGGCGTAGCTTGGTGGGCGTGGCAGGAGAAGGATACTGTAAAATTTCCATTCCCACCTCACTCCAGGGTTAGGGTTAGGGTTAGGGTTAGGGTTTTCATTTTCAGCATAGCTTGATTAGCACAAGAAAAAAAAATCTGCTCCCAGCAATTTACCTCCTTGCAGCAAGCAGCAGAGGCCTGCGCAAAACAGTGAGAGCAAAACAGCTGAGAGTCGGGAGGCCGATCCAATCAACTTGTGCTAATTAGGCTGTGCTGAAGCTGAAAGGACCTGTTTCTTCTTGCTGCTTGCTCCAAGGAGGTAAATTGCTGGGAGGCAGAGGCCAAAGGATGGGGGCCAGTGGGTGGGCGGGGCTACATTTGGTGTATAAGAGTACCTAAATTTTCACCCTCTTTTAGGGGGGAAAAGGTGCATCTTATACTCTGGAAAAACATGGTAGTTTTTTTAAAAAAATCCCAATAAAGAGTTCCACAGCTGATAGTTTAAGATTATGATCTAGAACTCATTGAGTAGTGTTAAAAATGCTATAATGAAAATAGGCAAGGAAAGATTATTCCTTTTATTGGAGATATCGGGTTTGGAGGGCAGTCATCCGTATAAAACTATTTCAAAGTTAGAGAAGGACAAAAAAAAAAAAAAACTTTCCCAAAGTTTCAAGCAAAATTCTTGGGCTTTAAGATCTACTTTGAAAGCCTTGGAGCTACAATTCCCTCAAAATGATTTTGGAAATATTTCTGCCTCTTCCCGCCCAGTGGCTGCTTTTCACTTCTTGAAATCCAAAGGCAAGAATCTTCAATACCGCCCTTAGAAAAGAAATCCATTCGAGGTATTATTTCTAAGGATTTTTATTTTTTTTTAAAAAAATAATCATAAATGTGACAAAGTCTGAAATGATCAGAGCGGTTTCTCTGACAGAAAAATGTGTGTGCGCGCTTGAGTGCCCCTTGGTACCGAATTCAAAGCAACTATTATATAGAAATCCTTAAATGTTTTGGTATTTACTTGACCAAATAAACCACTTCCGTGACAAAAGGACAGGGGGGGAAGTAAATTATAACACACCCCCCTTCAAAATATTGGTATCAACCTTTTTAGTACGGGGTCAAGTTATTAATCTGTTCCAGGGTTATTTCTCTTGAAAAGGGAAATAAAAGGCTTTCCTTGTTGAATAGTTCGCTCTTCTCAGGTCCCAGTGAAAGAAAATATGTAAAGATTTCTCGTTCGAAATGTTGGATCTGCTCTTTCAACTTCCTTTTTTAAGTCAGAGAAGTGCGCTGAATAGAAATCTCTCTTTCAAACTTAAAATTTCTCCCCTCAGGGTCATCTCTCTTGCTCTCTTGCTTTTTCTATCTCTCTCTCCCCTCCTCTCTCCCTCTCCCTCCCTCCCTCTCTCTCTTTTTATCCCTCCTGCTTGCACCAGTAAGTAACACACCGGCAGCTGGCCACTTTTCCCAGGCATCACACAGAGCTTTGGACATGATTAAAATGGTTGGATGTGCTAAAAGAGAAGGCCTATGACACAACTCCCCACAAAGTCACAACAGGAAAAGGGATAAAGGATGAAGGGAGAAAGTCCCTCTTCTGAAAAGGAAGGCTATCAAGGGAGCAAAGAGTGGAGGAAATGGGGAAAACCCTCCCTAGATTTCATTTTGATTAATTCTAGACAGCTCTTCCTTAAGCAAATGATCATTTTGATCTCTGACCAGAGGTGAAATCCAACAGGTTCTGACAGGTTCTGGAGAACCAGTAGCAGAAATTTTGAGCAGTTTGGAGAACAGCAGATACCACCTCTGACTGGCCCCAGAGTGGTGTGGGAATTGAGATTTTGCAATATTCTTCCTCCAGGAGTGGAGTGGGAATGGACATTTTGCAGTATCCTTCCCCTGCCACACCCACCAAGCCACACCATGACCATCAAGCCATACCCACAGAACCGGTAGTAAAAAAATTTGGATTTCACCACTGTCTCTGACCCATCGCACTGGAAATTATTTTAACTTCATCCTTCAGGAAATTGAAATTGAAGTCTGATTCAGACTTCCATCCTTCCATGGTTGGTAAAATGAGGACCCAGGTTGTACAACTCTGTAAACGGTTTATGGAATCAACATACGGACTCTATTAGCTGCTTAGAGAGATGGCTGTAAAACGCTATATATATAAGTCTAGGTGCTATTGCTATTGCAAACTTCCAAACAAATTAAGAGTAAACAGGCCAACCAGAACCACTCTCACCAACACTGACAGGGCAACCACTAGAATATAAATTGAGAGCAAAGCTCACTCCTTACCAGCATTACCTAGTTTGGGTAATGGAACATCTGCAAGAAAACAGTGAGGGTCAGAGAGCACCAAGGACCCCTCATTTCAACCCTGAGTTACAACTATTCTCCTTTATCGATTCCAGAAGCATCTTAACAGAAATGAAAACCTGGAGAAACAGCTTGGCTGACATAACCAAAAAGTGTTTTTCTTCTTCTTTTTTTACTTTCTTTTAACTTTCCTTTTGTTCTTTGATGAAAGTAGATCTTTCTTTTCTGCCATGTTGTTGTTCTTAGTTGCGAAGTCGTGTCTGACCCATTGTGACCCCATGGACAATGTTCCTCCAGGCCTTCCTGTCCTCTACCATCCTCTGGAGTGCATTTAAGTTCACGCCGACTGCTTCAGTGACTCCATCCAGCCACTTGTTCTCTGCCGTCCCCTCCTTCTTTTGCCCTCCATCTTTCCCAGCATTAGGCTCTTCTCCAGTGAGCCCTTCCTTCTCATTAGGTGGCCAAAGTATTTGAGGTTCATCTTCAGGATCTGGCCTTCGAAAGAGCAGTCAGGGTTGATCTCCTCTAGGACTGACTGGTTGGATCGTCTTGCAGTCCAAGGGACTCGCAGGAGACTTCTCCATCATCAGAGTTCAAAGACCTCAGTTCTTTGGCACTCAGCCTTCCTTATGGTCCAACTTTCACAGCCATACATTACAACTGGGAAAACCATAGCCTTGATTATACGCACTTTTGTTGGCAGGGTGATGTCTCTGCTTTTTAGTATGCTGTCTAGATTTGCTATGACTCTCATTTAGCAGATGGAGATGGGAGAGGGAGAGGGATCTGGAAGTCCAGCAGCCAAATTTAGCATTCCAAATTTAGCATTATTAGTCCCTTTCTAATAATTCTGCAATAAACTTCATTCACAGCTCAATTATATCAAAAGCTGTTTAATGGATGCATTTTCATCTGTATTTCATGAACATTTGTTTAGGGGAAGTTCCCTTGGGCTTACTTTAACTCCTGATGATTTTGTGGACAAATATTGTTTTCTTGACAAGGGTGACTTGACATTGCCTTCATTCTGGATGCTTTCCGGCCTTCTCCCCCAATTTCTTAACCTACAGTAGTGTCCAAAATTGTGGAAACCTTTTGGGAAAAGTGTATTTTTGAGGTTTGATGGCTAATAACACCATTTTTCTTTGGAGTTTCAAGATAATCCTATTCCACTGCTGGTATGGCCTGGGAATAGCCCAGACCTTCACCCAATTGAAAATCTATGGAGCCGACTAAAGAAACATGTTAGAAGCGACCCATAAATAAAACCCAGTTAATAGAAGCAATCCTTCAATCTTGGTTTCACATTAGAATAGCTGAAGAACTAAAAGACTTGGTTCACTCCATGGGAAGACATTGTAAGGCCGTCATTCGTGCTAAAGGTTACCCAGCTAAGTATTAACTGACATGGGGATCATTCTTGTATATATCTTGATTTTTCTATGGTGATAGTTTTTGTATATCACGTTTTTTCTATGTTTCATTTTTTTTCTTTATACTGTAACTGCTATTCTAATACCAAATCTTTCATAAACATTATTGCATTACATTGTTGATTAAATTATCTTTCCATTGATATATAATTTTACGCTACTACTAAAAAAAAAAAGTGGTGTTATTAGCTAGTTTTAGAAAATACACTTTTCCCAAAAGGTTTCCACAATTTTGGCCCCTACTGTATCTATAGCTCTACAGTCCAAAGAATCATCTGAGATGTATAAAATTGTTCATGTTTATTACGATTATTTTTTGAGTTATTAATGTTAAATATAGGTAGTCCTCAACTTACAAAAGTCCATTTAGTGACTGTTCAAATTACAATGGCACTGAAGAATGTGACTTAAGACCATTTTTCAGTTATTACCTTTGTAACATCCCCATGATCAAAATTCAGATGCTTGGCAACTGGTTCGTATTTATGACCGTTACTGTATCCCAAGGACATGTATTAGTATTTATTTGATTTGTATACAGCCCTTGTCCAACAGGACTCAGGGCAGTGAACAGCCAAAGTAAAACATAATATACAAAATTTAAAACATTTTTTAAAAAATTATTAAATAATTTCTGCCCACAATTTAAAACAACCCAATTAAAATCAATTAGAATTAAAACAAAGGATGGGATCAAGTCAGCCCGGCTAGATGAAATAGGTGAGTTTTAAGGGCCTGACGAAAAGTCCGGAGGTCTGATATCTTGCGTATCTCTGGGGGTAGGTCATTCCAGAGGGCAGGTGCTGCCACAGAGAAGGTTCTCCCCCTGGGGGTTGTCAGCTGACATAAAGGGACGCAACTGGTGTATCAGGTGGACCTGATAGAAAGCCCCCCTGGCCACGGCTGTCATATGCTCCTCTAAAGACAGCCGTGCATCCAGGAGGACGCCCAAGTTGCGAGCCCTCTACGTGGGGGCCAACGACTTGCCCCCAATAACCAGCAATGGCACCAGCTGGCTATATCAGGATGTCAGAAGCCACAGCCACTTGATCTTGGAGGGATTGAGTTGGAGCCTGTTTCTCTCCATCCAGGCTTGCACAGCCTCCAGGCACTGGGACATCACTTCAAGGGCATCACCCCACTTCAAGGGGTGGCCTGGGGTGGAGATGTACAGCTGAGTATCATCCGCATACTGATGGAACTCCACCCCAAAGCCATGGATGATCTCACCCAGCGGCTTTACATAAATGTTGAACAGGAGGGGCGAGAGGACTGACCCTTGTGGCACCCCACAAACAAGGCGCCTCGGAGTCGACCCCTGCCCCCCTGCCAACAAAGATTGCGACCGGTCAGAGAGATAGGAGGAGAATTGTTGTGGCCCCGTCCTCTGAGCCTATCCCATTGGAGGAAGGAAGCTCTGAGCAGGAGGAAGAGGAGCCAGCCAGATCTCCCAGCCCCCCCCCCTCTGGCACCGTCTCAGGTGCCAGCTGAAAGAGAGCCAAGTAGTGGGGAAACAGGTGTCTCAGATGAGAGTGAGGGAGAGACGTCATTCCTGGACGCACGCCAAAGAAGGCGAGAGAAAAGATTACTGCAGCTGCGGCGACGTATGAGGAAATAGACCTGAGTCACTGGATTGGAGTCACAGGATCAATGAGTCACTGGACCACACCCAGAGCCTATATAAGACAGGACAGTGGGTCAAGATGTTTGTGACGAACAAACAAAACAAACATAGCAACCTCGTAGTCTTGGAAGCTAGATGAACGGCAAAGCTATGTAGGTGATTTTCTTTTTGTGTAAACTAATAAAGTCCTTGGCAGACAGTGTGCATATCGCTGCCAAGGTTGAGATAAGAACTGTGGAGTGTGCCAAGTGATTCTTAACCCTTGACTGGCTGTGTTTTTGTGGGTCTCTGAAGGGGGGGACAGATCAGAGAATCACTGTAAAAGGGTGCCCCCACACCCACACCCAACCCCTCCAACCGGTGCAACAATGGTATCAAAAGCCGCTGAGAGATCTAACAGAACCAAGATAGAGGAACAACCCCTATCCCGAGCCCTCCAGAGATCATCCACCAACGCAACCAATGCCGTTTCTGTGCTGTACCCACGCCTGAAGCCGGACTGGAGTGGATCTAGATAGACATCTTCATCCAGGTACTGAGGAAGCTGTCGCGCCACCACACTCTCAACAACCTTTGCAAAAAAGCGAAGGTTGGAGACTGGACGGTAATTTGCCAAAATAGCCGGATCCAGGGAGGGCTTCTTGAGGAGGGGCCTCACCATTGCTTCTTTCAAAGAAGCTTCACTCAAGGAAGCATTAATAATCCTCTGGAGCCAGCCTCGTGTAACCTCCCGGGAAGCCAGCACCAACCAGGAGGGACACGGGTCCAATAAACATGTGGTCGTGTTCAGCCATCCCAGAATCCTGTCCACGTCCTCGGGAGCCACAGGATCAAACTCCTCCCAAACAACATTCTCAAGGCCTGCCTCAATCATCCTATCCGGACTTACCCAGTCAGAGGCCAAACCTTCCAGAATTTGAGCGATTTTGTCATACAGATACTGTACAAAATCCTCAGCCCTGAATTACCTTTTCAGATGAGAAGTAAAAGGTCTTCAAACAAAAAACAAGAAAGTCCAATTGCCTCCTGAAAAAGCACCTTTGGGACAACCATGACCTGGATGACTGAAAATCTATACAGAGTTTTAGTTACACAATTTGGGATGAACACCCTTGGAATGGTGTGGAATAGATTTCCAGAGGGGAAAAAATTGCAGACTATAGGAACCAGGAGCGCCACTCAGGTGACCCTGAGGCAGGGGTGAAATCTAAATTTTTTTGCCACCTGTTCCGTGGGTGGGGCTTAATTAGTGGGCGGGGCTTGGTGGTAAGGTGACTGGGTGGGCGTGGCCAAGTCAATGTCACTTCTTTGCCCTTTTTTAACCTACAAAACACAACACAACACAACTGGCTCACCCACAATGTAAAAGCAGCTGTGCTAGACCCCAAATGGCCCCTGCAACAAGCAGGAACCTCCCACAGCCACAAAAAGGCCAAAAAACCAACTTTCACCCTTTACACACACAAAATTCCACATACAGCTTTGTGAGATTTTGTGTGTTTGTGTAGTTAGAGTGAAACACTACAGAAACACGCTAAATCTCAGAAAGCTGCACAAATATTATTTAATTTATTTTTATTTTTATATAAAAGCAATTAAATTTAAAACTTCCTAAACTTTAAATGGCTAGGTCTAAGAAAAAGAACAACTAAAAAAAAAAACCCAATTAACTATTTTTTTTAAAGCTCCCAAAGGGGGAAAAAAACTTATCCAATAGAACAGGGGTCTCCAACCTTGGCAACTTTAAGACTTGTGGACTTCAACTCCCAGAATTCCTCAGCCAGCTTTGCTGGGAGTTGAAGTCCACAAGTCTTAAAGTTGCCAAGGTTGGAGACCCCTGCAATAGAATGTGGAAGGCAGGCAGGCAGGCAGGCAGGCAGGCAGATAGAGCTGCTCACCGATGGGCTTGATTGCAGGCAGGGAGAGTCAGTTGCTTGCTGATGCAATAGATTGCAGATTTTACAGCAAGCGAAGCAAGGCAGGCGTTGTGACCAGCAGCTCAGGTAAGCAAGCTGGAGGACTGAGAATCTCTACCTTTGGACCAAGGTTTCCACATGGCTCCGACTCGCCCACCGACCCATGTGCTTGTTTTAGTAGTGTCTGCTGGAGTTACCTTTCCCCTCCAAAAATTTACAACCTGCTGAGCAGATAATTGGTGCCCTGGATTGGAAAAGGATTCAACCTCCTCACCATTCCTTTTCAGTGCTCCTTCCAAACAAATAAATACATGAAAAAGGCTTGCTGGTCTCCGAGCTCATAGATATTCAAGTGGAAGCACCTCATTTCCCTACCATTGGCTGATGAATAATTAAAATCGTGTCACTTTGACTCTACCAGGCACATAACCCTGCAGAACAGGTAAAGAAGTCCACAAACGCTCCCTTCCTCTCTCTCTCCCCCTCCCTCCCTCCCTCTCTCCTTCTATCCCTCCCTCCTCTTCTCTCTCTCTGTGTAAGACTGTTGTGTAGAAAGAAATATATTTGTGTGGAAGCTATCAAATCCTCATAGATTGTGGTCTCATATTTAAGGTCACCTACTTCTATTTTTTTTTAAAAAAAATATTATACATTTTACTTTATAATGTATCACATTTCCAGTTTTGCAACAGTAGTATACTGGCTGTATCGAGTCCTTCTTAAGTATATGTAGTATTATACACCTTGATTATAATCAGTATTTTCTTAGTTCTATCTTATAGTCTTTTTTAAATACATAATGTTGTATGTCATAGTTATAACCATTGTTTTCATAATTGTGCCATAACATTCTTTGTACTTATCTCCCTCTTTTCCCCTCTCTACTTTCGTCTCCTCCCTTTTCCTCTCCTCCTCTCCCCTCTCCTCTCTCCTTGTCCACTTTCCTCTCCTTCCCTCTCTCCTTCTCCTCTGCTTCCATCCATTTCCCTCTCTCCTTTCCCCTCTCTACTTCTCTCTTCTTCCATCACCTTTTTTCTCCTCTTCCCTCAGTTTTTTCCCTTCCTCTCCTCTCCTCCTCTCCTCCACCCCACTCCATTCCACTCCACTTCCCTCTCTCCCTTCCTCTCTCCACTTCACTTCTCTTTCATCTTTTTCTTTTCTTTGTTGTATATAAATTTCCATTTCTCAACAAAGTGCAGTGTATTTTCCAGGTATTGTCTCTTTCAAATATAACTATACATTTTCTTGGAGTTACAATATAGTCTCTTTTTACATACATAATATTGTATGTCATACTTATATCCCTTATTTCCATGGTTATATGATTACAGTCTATACATTTATCGCTCTATGCATTTTGAATTACAGTTGTGTACAGTCCAATAGTACTATTACTTCCCATGTATATTCTTATGAATATCTTTATATCTGTATTTGTTTCTAGTTTGTTAATTCTCTTTCATTATTAAGTTTTCTACTCTCTGCACCTATTATCTAACCTAGGAGTCAGCAACCCATAGCTCTGGAGCCAGATGTGGCTCTTTCATCCTTCTGCTGCGGCTCCCTGTTGCCAGTCAGCTCCACAATTGATAGGGCTTTAGGTTAGGACAAGTTAAGAGCCTCAGATAGCTCAACCGGCTGAATAGCCTGTTATTAACATCCAGCTGTCTGCAATTACACCAGTTCGAGGCTTAAGGTTGACTCAGCCTTCCATCCTTTCTAAGGTCGGTAAATTGAGGACCCAGTTTGTGGGGGCAATAAGCTCACTTTGTATAAAAAATATACAAAAATATGAAGGCTATTGCTTTACGCATTGTAAGCCACCCTGTGTATCTGGAGAAGGGCGGCATATAAATCTAATTAAAAAAAAAAAAGTAGAGGAAAAAGGATGCCATGCTAGGAGGAGACTCTATGGTGGAGAACCAGACTTTTGGTTGGCTCCAGAATTGAACGGGGGGCTTCCGGTTAGGACCTTTGTGGCTCTTTGAGTGTTTAAGGTTGCCGACCCCTGATCTAAACCGACCCCTGATCTAAGTCTCATATTGAGTAATATTCTGTGTCTCCTTTATCTTTAAGTTCCATCGTTAGCCTGTACATTTCGCCTACTTCTCTTCTAATTAGCCATCCTAAGGATGCAGAATGGATCCTTTCCTTCCTGCATCCTTTCAGAATCTCTCTTTTGTTTTCTTTCCTCGTATTCTTTCCTCCCATTTCTGGAAGGCCTGCAGCAGTGTTCGTGCCTCCTCTGCTAAGCAAGTCTTGACAGAGCTCCCTCTGGAACTCATCTCCACTGTAATTGGCACGAGGGGTCAACTTCTCGCCCTTCTTTCCTCCTTTCCCTCTATACCTGAAGAGCTTTAAGCGCATTATTGCTGCGTCAAGCTGTTTTTTGAGAAGTCTATAGCTTCTAAGTCTATAGACAATTAGGTAGAAGGAAACTATTTATATTTTTGAAAGAAGAAAGCTGGATATCCTGAATTTAGAGCATGTTTGGGACATGTGGTTTTGCATCCAAATGACCAACCTGTTCTCTTTTTCCCTTTTAAGGCAAACCTTCAATTCAATTAATCCTCTGTTTTTTTTTCCTTGCTGGAAGGAATCTGTAAGGTTGATGTTAATTTATGGGCCTTGATATATTTGTGAAGAAATAATTTATGAATAACCAGTGTCTAATGAGAAAATGTTTAAGTTTATTACCAATGCTTACCTTTATTACTTAGCATTTCATTTTGCAACTAATGAATGATTAAAACAATCCGCATTAGCCTTTTTAGGCGCTTGGCAAAAATAGCTTGCCGTTTACTTTGCTCAGTTGCACAGCTCGCGTATCAGTTCATTCGAACTTATAATATCAAGTGATGTCATGGAGAGTTGCAATATGAAGCTAGGATCCCAGAATTAATCACTCCAAATTATATTCCTAATTCCTAACAGGCCAGTTCTAAATAATGGTAAAGGTTTCTCCTCGCTACTCCTACATGACTCTAGGTCACAGTGCTTATCTCCAATTCTTGGCCAAAGGAGCCAGCATAGTCTGAAGATGCTTCCTTGGTCATGTGCAGAGGTGGGTTTTACATATGCTTACCACAAGTTCACCCCACCCGCGCATGCTTGCTGGGTATGCATGCTTTCCACACACATGCACCCGGCTTTCTGTTAAGGATATTGTTGTTGTGTTACCAACCAGCAGAGTGTAGAACACAGAGAAACGTTGCTGAGAGCAATGAATAAAAGATATGCAAACTGGTTTATCAAAAGTTTACTTTATAATGAAAAAACAATCTCATCGTCTTTTAAACAATCCAAGTCTTTGCCAGTTAAATCAGTCCAGTGATGCAAAAATCTTCTTACCATACAAACAGTAGTTGGTTAGAATAACAAGTTCACTCTGGTAACAAACCACGATGGTAGCAGATCCACCTGCGATGATAGCACAATGGTAGCAACTCCTCACACAATGGTAGCATATCATCAACTGACTACATTACAGTTCCCTTCTTAAATACATTTACAACTAGTGATTATCTAATTACAGCATGACTCAGCATTACAATGATACAGCAGTAAAACTTAAAGTCATATAATACATATCCATGTTAAAGTCACATAACATATATATTTCCTAGACAACCTGTTAGGCTCACACCATATCCTAACACTTTCCATGCACGTGCTTTGCTCACGTGTGTGCCTTCCATGCATATATCCGGCCTCGAAAATTTGGCTAAATAGGACGGTATTATGCTGGGGTGGGTGGCACCAGTAGTGGGTTGCCTCCGGTTCGTAGTAAAACCAGCAAGAGGATCCGCCCACTGACCCGGACATCATCATAGGTGTTCTGTGCATGCGCAGAAGAGCGTATGTGCTCACACGCAAAGCAAGAGCTCATGCACAGGTGTGATGCGAACCGGTAGTAAAGGTAAGTAGAACTCCCCCTTGATGGGCACCCTGCTGAACCGGTCCAAACCAGCTGAATACCAGCACTGGTCATGTGGCGAGGATGGCTATACGCCAAAGCACATGGAACATTGTTACCTTCCCACGGAAGTGGAACAAGTAATGGCAAGTAATGGGATCTCATTCCATCATGTGACACTTGGGTTTCACACCTGAGCTCTCAGCTTTCTAACTGACAAGCTCGGTGTTTAACTGCTGAGCCATCATGCCCCTTTCAGCTCTAGAGAGTTGGGGCAATGACTACATGTAGTCATCATGAAATATGGCCAAAGCTCATATCTGCACAACATCAAGCTTATGTTCAATATGTTTTAATTTTGAGAATCCCCCTTTGTGTGTCCAATTCAGAGGAATGCGGCAAATAGAATGATACACAGCTCAGCCATGGATGAGCATGAAATATTCAATTTTCCTGCTTAACCGGGACAAAGAAATTTAACTATCAGCCTAAGATAGACCAGACAGAAAATACAACTAGAATAACAATAACAGAGATGGAAGAGATTAAGAATTAGATAGAACTTTGTTTTATAAAGTGTAATAAAAATGGAGTTGTATTGAATTTGAAATTAAGATTTGTGGTGATAAAATTGTAAGGTAAATAATTAGAATAAGAGGTTAGAATATTGTCAAAAATTATTTTGATACTGATGGTAAAAGATACAAGGTGAAGAACAACAAGATATAATCAGGATTGATATATAGATATAAAAATGAGCGAAACTTAATTTGAAATTAAAATTGTATTGATATAACGGATTTGTTTAGATGAAGATGCTAGAATTTATGTTAAAATCTGTTTTGAATTTTTATTTGTAAAAGATGTAATGGGAAATCGTGAATGGAGCACGTTAAAGGAATGAAGCGTGATAAACAAGGAGCCTGGATAGCTCTGCAGACTAAGCACCCTAATTAACATCCAGCTGTCTGCAATTAGTAAGGTTGACTCAGCCTTCCATCCTTTTTTTTTTTTATTGAAAGAGTTTTACAATACAAAAATTTTTCCATTTTCTCCCCCCCAATCCCCCTCCCCTACCCCTCCCATCGTCCCTCCCCAACCCTTTCCCTCCCTATCCCCCCCCTGACTTCCGCTACAAGTTTAAAAAAAACAAAATTTAGAACAAGGGAAAAAGAAAAAGATTATTAAATATTCAAATTCTAAATTAAACAAATTTCGAAAGAGGAAAAGAAAGAGAAGGAAGGAAATAGGGCAAAAAAGTAAAAAACAAACTAACAAGAACAAACATTAATATATTTAAACAATATTATAATAAAAAAAGAATAGTTATAATTAAAAGCACCATTATAGTTCTATCCTAACTATACCCTTAACTAAAGAGAAAAAAAAAACCCCCAAAAACATAAAACACAAAAAATATATATGCATATATAGTTATAATCATACAGTTATATCAAAAGAAGGATTGTCTTTTATTTAATTCATTTCTCAGTCTATATAATCCAAATTTCGATCTTCTCTTTAACTTGATTGATGTCAAATATATTTCCTCTCGTAAATCCGCTTCAATAATCTTCATCTTGCCGCTGCCCCCATCAGCAAAGTAAAACATTTCTCCACACAACCCCCCGAGTGACTTTATATAAGTAAAATCCAACCACGAAGATATTCACTCCTCTAGGAAAAAATCATTCCAACTAGCTTATACTATACCTAAAAATAGGCTTTTGCAGCCTTTCAAACAAAAGCTGCATTCCCAGATGTTCCTTTGAAATTAGTTCAAATCCTGCCACCTTTGCAATTCAACCCTTCGGGTTACAAAATATTTTCAAGTTCTTAGTCTTCTTCTAGACGATATGTTCCACCAAAATATATAATTGGGTAACCAATGATCGCTGCTAGCTTTGCAGCAATCTATCAAAACTCAGGATATCATGTCCAATCCAGGATAAACTTCATAGTAAAAGTTTTTATAATCCATTTTAATATGTGAGTTTAAAATTAATCCAGTTTAGAATGAACTTTTAACCAGTTATTGTGCTTAATCCATTTTTTCCAAATCTTTCAATGCTTTCCGATTCAGTATCAAGCAATTCACGATGCTGTTTGAATTTATCACCTGTGGTTTCCAGTCGGATTTCTTCGTTGGATTCTAATTCCTGTCGATTAGCATCAACCCCCATGTCTTGAGAAATATTAGACCTCTGCTGCTGGTCATCTCGATGTAAAACTTTGTTTTTTGAATCTTCCTCCAGCAGTTCAAGGTCTTGTAATCCCCCAGAAACACTGGGGTGTTCAGTTTTCTCATCTGAAAAATCCATAATAGAATCCTCTGGACAACCACCAAAATCTCCTTTTACTTTTAACACACTTTGATTTTCTTCTCTCTTTTCACATTGTGCAAACTCTGTTTTTGACTTTTTATTCTTGAGATATTTCGGTGCTCCCTTAAAAATATTTTGATAAAAATATTCTGCTTTTTCAATAGTATTCAAACAGTGTCTCACACCTTGATATCTAAAAATTATACCAGTTGGAAAGTCCCATCTAAATAGGATATTACTTCTCTTCAATTCCTTGACCAAAAAATCAAAATCTTTCCTGTCTTTTAAAACCTTCGAAGGTAGCTCTTTGAAGACCCTGATTCGTGTGCCAGCTACCTGCAATCTATCAGAATAAGACTTTTGTAGAATATCATCTCTCAGTCTTTTATCAGTGAAGTAGACAACAACATCTCTAGGCAAATTCCTTTGTTTAGCCAAACGTGAGTTAACTCTATAAACTTTCACAATAGAGCCCAGAATTAGTTCATCTTGTAACTTTAATAATTCTGCAAAGGCCTTTGCACAAGTTGTCCTTAGGTTTTCTCTGTTATCTTCTTTTATCCCTCTCAATCTAATTGCAGATTCCATAGACTTAATTTGAAGCATAATAACATCATTCTGAATATTATGATTATTGGCCTCTGCTTCCAGGAGTTTCATTTGTAACTCTTGTATTTGAAGTTCAAATTTACTACTCATCTCAATCATTTTCTTCCCCATTGCAGCCAGCGCTGTTGAAAAATCTGAGGCTACTTGAGCAATGATTTGATTTAGTTGGTCATATTTCCCAGAAACCAGTTCCTCAAGATCCTTCTGTGAACCTTTTATCTTATCTACCACACTCTCTAAGGACCTTGTAATTAACTCTTTTAACTCCTGTTCTGTAAGTCTCTGCACATGAGACATTTCAACTTTATTCATCTGATTCAAAGGGGAGCCCCCCCTTCCTTTAGGTTTAGGCATCTTTACTTTTTTTTTAAAAAAACCAAGAAAAAGAATCTTCCTTACTTCAATAGAGAAAAGAAAAAAAAAAGGGTAGAAAAAAATCTGTTTAAATCAGCCTCTATTCCTTTGGGTTCTTTGTCTGTAACAGGATATTCCTTTCAAGACTAAGCTCTGCACTCCATTCCACTGACACTTTCGTTTCAGGCAGAGCCTGTCGCCATCTTAAAGACTTTCAAATTTCTTCCTCTCCTTCCCCCTTCCCCCCCCTCCTCTTCCGAAAAAAAAAACTCCGTTAAAGAAAAAATCCATACTTGCTTGGAATTTTCTTTTCTCTTTTCCAGCTTGCTCCAAATGTGATTTCAATCGTGGTGTTGCTCCCACGTCTGGCTCCGCTAATTAAATAATTAGCGGAGGATCCTCTCGGCGCGGAGCATACCCTGGGGGTATGGAGGGAACCATCCCTCTGAGCCCTCCCCAGGACATGGAAAATTCCTGGGGGGCTCAAAGAGGTTCTACCTCACCCCCAGAAGCTCTGCCTGTTCCTCCCGTCGAGAAACAGATTTTTCGAGCCGCCTGCCAGCTGTGAGGCGGCTCTAACGCGCCGGGAGACCGGCGGGCATGGAAAGCCCGCCGCCAACGAGGAAGGCGCCACCGGAAGTCCTGCCTTCCATCCTTTCTAAGGTAGGTAAATTGAGGACCCAGTTTGTGGGGGCAATAAGCTGACTTTGTATAAATATACAAAAGTATGAAGGCTATTGCTTAACGCATTGTAAGCCACCCTGAGTCTCCGGAGAAAGGCGGCATATAAATCAAATTTAAAAAAAAAAACATCTATGACAGGATCGAGACTCTGTTCTTGAAAGTTATATTTTATGTTTAAGTTTGAAAAAAATAAAAAAATATTTACCAAAAAAACAAACAAACCCCAACAACCAATAACAGAGATGGAAGGGACCTGCATAGGGCCAGTGGCCTGCACAGATTGTTGCTGATCCTGATGACGAGGAGGCTGGTGTGGTGTCGCACCAACAGCCTGTGCAGCTGGTGCTCGAGTCGGACAGCGAGGAGGCTGGAGAAGAGATGGTGCCAGAGGCAGAGATTCAGCCAGGGCCTTCAGAACCTCCAGAGGCGCCTTCAAGTGAAGAGGATGAAGTGGAGGAGCCTCTTCTCAATGCACTGGCACGCAGAGCTGCCAAAAGGCAGGAGTGGTTACTCAGGAGGAGGTCTCCTCGAGAGTAAAGCTTGGGGCTAATTGGCCACACCCTTAGCCTATTTAAGTTTGCACACAGCTTCTAAAAAGCTGCAGGAAACAACGCACGTTCGCTCAATGATCATTGAATCTGGATTTTCTTTGCAAAACTTGCTTCTGGGCTTTCTGCCAACTCTCGTAAGACTTTATCTTATTTGTGGACTTTCTGGCAGGTTGTTAAGGACATTTTAATTAACAGCCTGCATTTGTAGAAAATTACGTTTGGAAGCAAATTGAGCTTCGTTCATAGTTTGTGTGTGCTACATTTCTTGGGACCCATAGCTGGGGCAGAACAGGACCTTGGAGGTCTTCTAGTCGAACCCCTGCAGAAGCAGGAGACCCTATACCATTTCAGATAAATGGCTGTGCAGTCTTTTCTTAAAACTGTACAGTGATGGAGCACCCACAACTTCTGGAGGCAAGCTGATCCACTGGTTAATTGTTCTTGCTGTTAGGAAGTATCTCTTTAATTCCAGGTTGCTCCTCTCCTTGGTTAGTTCCCATCCATTGCTTCTTGTCTTGCCTTCTGGTGCTTTGGAAAATAGTTTGAAATCAGATGAGCTAACACTACTTTAGTGTAAGTTTATATAGTGGAATCTTGAAAAACTGAAAGTACTTCTCTCCATCCCATTCCCTTTATATCCTCCAAATTAGGGTGGGCTTTTGAGCTTCTTGTCCCACCCGCATTCCTGCTGAGGGTTAAGCTGACTTTTATCTGAATGTTCCCTTGGTTGCCTCTCCTTGCTCTGTTTCCCAAGATCATTCCCACAAACCATTACATCAACAATGATCTTGGATCATCACCTACCTCTGATGCCAACAGATCAAAGAACCTACTCATTTGAGGATTGAAGAAGATGCATTATTTATATTTATTAGGAGCAGTGGAACAGCTAAAAGTCTATAGAGATTCTTAGTCATCCAGGTCATGGTTGTCCCAAGGTGCTTTTTTTTAGGAGGCAACTGGACTTTTCTTGTTTTTTTTTCTTTGAAGACATTTTGCTTCTCTTCCAAGAAGCTTCTTCAGCTCTGGCTGGATGGTGGGGAATGGAAGGATTTATATTCCTTGCAGACATCTGGTCCTTTGCATCCTTTTAGACAACAGCTACTTCCTTCTTGATTTCATGTGTAAATACCTGAATAATACAGAATGCCAGAGCAGCAAAAGTTTCGGCTTGATCCCCTTCATTCTCTCTCACAGTCCAATTGGCAATAAGGTATTTTGGGGTTTTTTTGCTTTTTTTTTTTTTTAGTTTGATTTATATGCTGCCCTTCTCCGGAGACTCAGGGTGGCTTACAATGCATTAAGCAATAGCCTTCATACTTTTGTATATATTTATACAAAGTCAGCTTATTGCCCCCACAAACTGGGTCCTCAATTTACCCACCTTAGAAAGGATGGAAGGCTGAGTCGACCTTGAGCCTGGCTAGGATTGAACTCGCAGAATTACAGGCAGCTGGACGTTAATTGCTGCCTTTAGTAGGAGGCATTAGCCCCCTATGCTACTCAGGCTCCTTTGCGTATTCTGTATTGGTCCACAGCGATTAAAATCAATAGATCATATTAAATTATTAGGGAGTGATGAGTTGTCATTTGCAAATCATTCACAAATCATGAGATGTTCTTATTCTTACCATCATCAGAAACAGTGAGGTTAGATATTTCCACCTAGCATAGCATGAGCTTAGCACAGTTTGGCTCACATAGTTAGGGCTCTCGGTTAACAAGCACCATGCCCATGTTCAAGACCCGAGTTGCTGCCATGAGAATGGGGTGAGCTCTTGTCCTTTGCTCCAGCTCCTGCTGGGGCCATGAAAGAAGTCCGTAATTGGGTATCCACCTGGGCAATGGGGGATGTCACCGGTTAATCCTTTCAACACCTTGGTGCTTCTGACACCAGTGCAATGTGATGGATGTTGTGCAAAATTGGGAAGACCACAGCTTTTTCAATCCTGGTCCACCTCAAAGCTGTACTTATTATTAAGAGAAACCTGGATGCAGATCCAGAAGGGTGACATCAAGTCTCATAAAGAAGAGCCTAATGAAAGAGAATTCCTAGCACCCAACTGACTTCCACCTCCTTACCAAGTAACTCTGGGGCAGGGGTGAAATCCAGCAGGTTCTGACAGGTTCTGGAGAACCGATAGCAGAAAGTTTGAGCAGTTCAGAGAACCAGTAGAAGAAATTTTGAGTAGTTCAGAGAATCGGTAAATACCACCTCTGGCTGGCCCCAGAGTGGGGTGGGAATGGAGATTTTGCAATATCCTTCCCCCAGGATTGGGGAGGGAATGGGGATTTTGCAGTATCCTTCCCTTGCCACGCCCATCAAGCCACGCCCACTGAGCCACACCACACCCACCAAACCACAGAACCAATAGTAAAAAAAATTGGATTTCATGACTGCCCTGGGCTGTTTCTTCAGACAGCCATACAACGTTGGATATAGTTCTCAGCAACACAGCTTTAATTTCTCAGCCAGGCAAGCAAAATCTTGACCTTGTTGCTTTAGCCAGTGTCAATCAAAAGCTTGGCCCCGGTCTTGAAGAAATGCTAAAATTCTGTGATACGTCCATTAATTGAAACAAGAATAACAAGAGAAACTATTGATGATGTATTTTTTTAAAGCTAAAAAAGCATCACATTTTCTCTTCTGCTCACTCTCTCTCTCTCTCTCTCTCTCTCTCTCTCTCTCTCTCTCTCTCTCTCTCTCTCTCTCTCTCTCTCTCTCTCTCTCTTTTAAAAAAAGCTGCACACAATCTGGTAAATTAATTCTCAGGTGTAAGCTTTAAATAAAGACATCCTTTAGGAGTTGGAAAGCTTAAGAGCACCAGGCATAAAGTGGCAAAGGGCATCTTTTAAGAATGCCAGAAAAGATTTTGTAACAAATTAAGCTTAGGATGAAACTGAGCTTGTTGTTTCAGGCCCTTATTATGCATGGTTATGAAACACTACTATGCATTAATAATAAAGATCAGTGGAGCCTTCTAGGGGAAAAAGGAGCATTTCTTTAATTAACTTACATTTTTCATCAGATTGATTGAAAAGCTCTCATCCTCCCGTACTTTCATGTAGCTTTACATTTTTCTGCTGCAGGCTCAGTGTGTTTTTTTTATCTCAAATGCGTTTTGCTTTTGAAAAAGTCTGCAATCTTTGGAATTGGGGAAATTTATAGATGTAAGAAGCTGCAGCATGAAATGGGGAAGAACAGGAACTACTTTGAAGCCAGTTTTTTTTTAAAAAAAAATAAATAAAAAACCCGGAAAACCATGCTTATTTTCCAATCGAATTCCCTCCCCCCCCGCCCCCGATTACATCCCCCTTAAAGCTGAAGCATTTCTTCGCAAATCATTCCACGTTTCACAAAGTTCCTGTTTCCACTCACATTTGAAGGGCTTTTAAGAAGAGTCTGGACAGCCACTTGTCTGAAATGGTATAGGGCTGTGATGGCGAACCTGTGCCACAGGTAACCATATCAGTGGGCATGCAAGCTCAGCTCCGGTGCACATGTGGGCGCTGGCCAGCTGTTTTTCAGTCTTCTGGGCCCACAAGAAGTAGGGAAACAGGCTGTTTCCTGCTTCAAGAGGGCCTGGAGGGGTGGGGAAGGCCCGTTTTTGCCCTCCACAGGCTCCTAGAGAAGCCCTGGAGGCTGGGGACAGCAAAAAACAGATCTTCCAGTCCCACCGGAAGTTGTCAAATGGGCCGTTTTCAGCCTCCAGAGGACCTCTGTGGGGTGGGGAAGGCTGTTTTCGCCCTCCCCAAACTCCTAGAGAGGCCCTGGAGCCAGGTGAGAAAAAAAATGGGCCTACCAGCCCATCACGTGCCAGGAAGGGGGGGAGTCATGCACACATTCGTGGGGGTGGGGCATATAGAATTATGGGTGTGGGCACAGATGGGACCCCCATCCCCCATCTCCCCTCCTGCCACACGATGGCAAAAAGGTTAGCCATCACTGGTATAAGGTCTCCTGCTTAAACAGGGGGTTGGACTAGAAGACCTCCAAGGTCCCTTCCAACTTGGTTATTCTGCTTCTGTGAAGGTTTTGGTGAACAAGGTTGCCCTTGTGGGGGTGAAATTGATCTTTCAGGTGGTTTTTTACTCCTTTTGCTTCTGTCAGGCTTCCAAGTGGAGCTTGGACAATCTGTCAAAAATGCCGAAACAATGTCAAGGACACAATACAATGGACTGGATCCAATCTAGTTGGCTTGGGATAAGGACTAAGCAGGCTGCCATCTTGCATTTCATGACAAGTAGCAAAGTGTCTTGAACTGGAGCTAGAAAAAAATGAGTGAAATATAGTCCAGAATCAGTGTTTCATGAACTGTAATAGAATTGTCGAAAGTTAATGAAGCTTGTGGCATACAGTTATACTCCTGGCTCATATTT
Organism: Masticophis lateralis; assembly: GCA_030761175.1. Classification (NCBI taxonomy): domain Eukaryota; kingdom Metazoa; phylum Chordata; class Lepidosauria; order Squamata; family Colubridae; genus Masticophis; species Masticophis lateralis. The sequence goes on along the minus strand of JAUDYJ010000012.1, from coordinate 19,629,021 downwards.
AAGTGATTGTCCACTAAAACTCCAAGAACTTCTCACTTTTAGTGCTATTGAGCCAGATTTCACCTAGGTAATTGGTCATAGGTGATTTTACTAGATTGTACATAGTGGATTGGGTTTCTTCATATTGAACATGGAATATTGATTTTTCCTAGAAGCGTCATCTTATCATCTTTAACAGTCCATACATCTCTTTGATACGTTTATGAATTCTTCAATCTAGCACAGGACACAGTGGCTCAGTGGCTAAGACACTGAGCTTGTCGATCAAAAGGTTGACAGTTCAACGGTTCGAATCCCTAGTGCCGCATAATGGGGTGGGCTCCCATTACTTGTCCCAGCTTCTGCCAACCTAGCAGTTCAAAAGCACGTAAAAAAATGCAAGTAGGAAAATAGGGACCACCTTTGGTGGGAAGGGAACAGCATTCCATGTGCCTTCGATGTTGAGTTATGTCGGCCACATGATCACAGAGATGTCTTCAGACAGCGCTGGCTGTTCGGCTTTGAAAAGGAGATGAGCACTGCCCCCTAGAGGCGGGAACAACTAGCATGCATGTATGGAGGAACCTTTATCTTTACCTTTACCTATACAGACACTGCTGAACCATGGTAGAGGTTTTCACCAAGTCTTAGGAGAAGAGTTTTACTAGTACTATAGTTCGCTTTTCTTATATAAACTCTTCTGATTAATCACCTGTAGTATTAAAGGTAACTGGGGTATCCCACTTATTTCCCTTATAATCCCTGCCCGTTAAAATTTTGTGGGAAACCATGTTGATGTTCATCAGAGAGAGCCAGTTTAGAGAATACAGAATCACAGAGTTACAGAAGAGCCTCAGATAGCTTGACGGGCTAGATAGCCTGTTATTAACACCCAGCTGTCTGCAATTATGCGAGTTCGAGGCTCAAGGTTGACTCAGCCTTCCATCCTTTCTAAGGTAGGTAAATTGAGGACCCAGTTTGTGGGGGCAATAAGCTGATTTGGTATAAATATACAAAAGTATGAAGGCTATTGCTTAACGCATTGTAAGCCGCCCTGAGTCTCCGGAGAAGGGCGGCATATAAATCTAATTAAAAAAAAACAGAGTTGGAAAGGACTTTGGAGGTCTTCTAGTCCAACCCCTGCTCAAGTAGGAGACCCAGATACCATTCTTGACAAATAGCTGTCCAGTCTCTACATACCAACCTCCAGTGATGAAGCACCCACAACTTCCGAAGGCCAGCTATTGCAATAATGAATCGTTCTCACTGTCAGCAATTATTTCCCTTCGTTCTAGGTTGGATCTCTCTTTGATAAGCTTCCATCCGTTACTTCTTGTCCTGCCCTCCTGTGATTTGGAGAACAGGTCGATCCCCTCTTCTTTCTGACAGCCACACAAATATTGGAAGGCAGCTATCTTGTCTTCCCTAATCCTTCTCCTCATTAGACTAGACATGCCTAGTTCCTACAACAGCTTTAGTCTCGTATAGTAAGGCATTCAGGCTACCAATGGAGAGATGGTGAGTTATAGTCCCACCTTAGGCGCAATGCTGGCTGTGGAATCTTGGGCCAGTCACACTCTGTCAGCCCTGGAAAGTAAACAATGGCATTTTACTTCTGAAAACCTTGCCAAGAAAACTTGGGGACCTGTGTCAGCAATAGTGAGGATTCAACACTGATTCAAAGGGACCCTTCCCACGCTAAAAAAAGAGGTTAAACTGAGTTTCTCTAGGCTTTCTGGGGGTAAAAGGATTACAGTTCCACTAGATTTAACTATTTTTTTTTTAAAAAAAATATCCCTCCAAAAGGGTAGCCAAGGGAGAAGGACAATATAAAGAATCTGTTCTATTCTTTTAAAGTTCCTATTCATTTATTCTCATGATAGGGATTATGAGCACGAGAATGATCTTGATTTGAAAACCAGCTGTCAGGGACTTGAAACAAACCATGACTGACATCTTAATACTTATCACTAGAGCTGCCTCTCTAGAGTTTCCATTTGGCTACATAAAAGCCGCTCAGCTTCTCTGCCACCTTGGGCTTAGTTCAAGAAACAAGAATCTTTTCTCAGTCTCTATGTGCCTTTGTGAAATTCATTGTGTCCCTTTTCTGCACTGGGCAAAATTGGTTTTGCTGTATTCCAGAAATGGAAAGGTACTAGCTTTTTCTCTTTATACATTTTCCCACGAGTGCAGGGTCTATTTTTGGGAATTACCCAACCATTAATCTATTGGTTATCACAGAATTGACCAACCAGTTTGTTGCTTGAGCCTGGTGCCATGGGCTAAGAGAGAGAGTGACTGGCCCAAGGTAACCCAGATGACTTTCATGCCCAAAGAGGGATTAGATCTGTTAATCTCCCGGTGACTGGATCAAAGCCATTCAGTTAGCTTTCATGCCTAAGGCAGGAGTAGAACTCACAATCTCCTGGTGATTGGCCCAAAGTCACCCAGCCAGTTTTCATGCCTAAGGTGGGACTTTGTTATTGTTAGCTGCAACACCATGGACAACATTCCTCCAGGTCTTCCTGTCCTCTACCATCCTCTAGAGTCCACTTAAGCTCACGCCGTCTGCTTCAGTGACTCCATCCAGCCACCTTGTTCTCTATCATCTCCTTCTTCTTTTGTCTTCAATCTTTCCCAGCACTAGGCTCTTCTCCAGTGAGTCCTTCCTTCTCATTAAGTGAGCCAAAATATTTGAGTTTCCTCTTCAGGATCTGGCCTTCTAAGGAGCAGTCAGGGTTGATCTCCTCTAGGACTGACCGGTTTGATTGCCTTGCAGTCTAAGGGACTCACAGGAGTCTTCTCCAGCACCATAGTTCAAAGGCCTCAATTCTTTGGCGCTCAGCCTTCCTTATGGTCCAACTTTCACAGCCATACATTGCAACTGGAAAAACCATAGCCTTGACTATACGCACTTTTGTTGTCAAGGTGGGACTAGGACTCACAATCTGCTCATAATTGGCCCAAGGTGACACAGTTGGCTTTCATGCCTAAGGTGGGACTAGAGCTCCCTATCTCTTAGTGATTGGCACAAAATCACCCAACTGGCTTTCATGCCTAAGGAATGACTAGAACTCATAGCCTCCTGATTTCGAGTTTGATGCCTTAACTAGTTAAAATTGGCTCTCTAACGGATCTGATTTGAAATTTGTATCCTTTTCTTCTCTGGACTGCAAATTAGTAGAAACTACTAATCAACATTACTCCGGTTTGAGCCCTACAGATGGAGCCTTTAGACTTTTATCCATAGCCTTTGCCTAGAATTCTTTGGGTGCACATAGGCGCATTGCATGTACCATTGATGGCAAAGATTAATGTACCTTGCATTGATACAATATAAAGTTCAGAGTGAATAAAAGAAAGAGTCTACAGAAAGACTTTGATAAATTATAGAGTAGCAATTTTCTGACCCAAGCAACAGAGGGCAAAAGACAACATGCCTGATAGATAGAGAAAACTTCAACATCCATATTGTATTAGAGAGGGAAAGTACATCAGATATGGTGATGTCTCCCGCTCCACTCAGATTGATCTCAAAAGCAACTGGGGAAATATTTATTTATTTGTTTGTTTGTTTGTTTGTTTGTTTATTTATTTGATTCAATTTATAACAGGCATCTCCAATAAGTACAATGGATAGGAGAGGAATGACTATGAGATAAGTGTTGTGGGAATATCTTTGTAACCTAGACACTTCATCAGTTTTATTCTTCTACTCATTCGGATAATCAACCAACCATAGGTTGGTGGTTCTCACTGTCAGAAAATTTCTCCTTATTTCCAGGTTGAATCTCTCCTTGATCAGTTTCCATTCATTATTCCTTGTCTGGCCTTCAGGTGCTTTGGAAAATAGCTTGACCCCCTTCCTCCTCTCTGTGGCAGCCCCTCAAATATTGAAACATTGCTATCATGTCTCCCCTGGTCCTTCTCTTCTCTTCATTAGACTAGCCATGCCCAGTTCCTGCAACCGTTCATCGTATGTTTTAGCCTCCAGTCCCCTCATCATCCTGGTTGCTCCTCTCTGCACTTTTTCTAGAGTCTCAACTTCTTTTTTATAGTGTGGTGACCAAAACTGGATGCAGTATTCTAAGTATATTTAAAACATTAAAGAAGACATTAAAATGACAAAAAATGAGGGCAAAGATGGCAGGAGAGAGACAGGTCCTTCTCATATTGCCATCAAGAAGGAATCTTTCAGCTTTAGAGACTATTCTGGAACTGAAGCAACCGTAGAGTGAATTGAGCTAGGCAAACCATCACTGTCCATGTGTTAAAAAGTGGGATGGGCTAAATTTTAAACTGTGGCTGAAATCAAGCTGACTTTCATTGCTCTAATTTCCAATCTCTATAAACAACAGAGAACAGAGGTCAAAAGTCTTTTAGTCCAATCCCTGTTCAAGCAGGAGACCCTATATCATCCAGGACAAATGGCTGCTCAGTCTCTCCTTGAAAACCTCCAGCGATGGAGCATCCCACAACTTCCAGAGGGAAGTTGTTCCACTGGTCAATTTTCTCCTTAGTTCTCCTTAGTTCTAGGCTGCTTCTCTCTAAGGTGGATTCCCTCTTCTTTATGACAGCCCCTGTACTGGGGAAAAAAAAAAAGATCTGTGGAATGAGAGTGACTGGTCCAGAACTATCCCATCAGTTCCTGCAGCAGAAGGTGCCCCCACCCCAAGGGTGAAATCCAGCAGGTTCTGACAGATTCTGGAGAAGCGGTAGCAGACATTTTGAGTAGTTCGACGAACCGGCAAATACCACCTCTGGCTGGCTGGCCCCAGAGTGGGGTGGGAATGGAGATTTTGCAGTATCCTTCCCCTGGAGTGGGGTGAGAATGGAGATTTTGCAATACCCTTCCCCCGGAGAGGGGTGGGAATGGAGATTTTGCAGTATCCTTCCCCTGGAGTGGGGTGGGAATGGAGATTTTGCAGTATCCTTCCCCGGAGTGGGGTGGGAATGGAGATTTTGCAGTATCCTTCCCCCGGAGTGGGGTGGGAATGGAGATTTTGCAATATCCTTCCCCTGGAGTGGGGTGAGAATGGAGATTTTGCAGTATCCTTCCCCTGCCACACCACACCACGCCCACCAAGCCATGCCCACAGAATCGCTAGTAAAAATAATGGATTGCACCACTGCCCCACCCCCCCATCCTAGTTTAACATTTTGATTCCTCCCCGCCCCTCCCCAAATCAGCCTGGCTTTCATACAGCGCTCCCTAATCTAACACTGATAGCATCCGCAGTAGCCTGGGATTGGAAGCAATTGGAAGCCTGCTGGGTGCTACACAGACCACCAAGGGCAAGCAAAACAACTCTGAGAATAAATTTGTAAATGTTCACAGCATGGAAAGGGCCTGGAAACACGTGAGCTGGCGAAAGAACAAACTCCAGCGCCCTGATGCTCTCAGATGACAAGATTTTCACCCATATCTCTAATATAGGCATTTCAAGCTTGTTTGATTCTCCCCCCCCCCCACTCCACTCCTTAGTTTATGGTTTTGGGTTTGCTACGGAAGATAATCGCCAAAGCGAAGGGGAGGCAGTGATCTTCACTTGAGAGATCAGGCAGACTGCTGTAAGGAGATCAGGCCCAGCCAAGGCAGGAGACATATTAACGAAACAGAAATACAGGAGCCTGAAGCCTCCTCGCCCCCAAAGTGGAGAAAACAACAGAAGGCATGGAGCCATTGCTACTGGACGGAGATACGGCGCTTGGCTCCCCTAAGTTCTTATTATGAGGGCTCAGCATGAGTAAAAATTATCACATCAAACAGAAGAAAATCCTTGCCAGCAAGGGGTAAGAGAGGAGGCTGGCCACCGTTGGAAGTGGACCTTATTGTTCTCCTATGCAGGGCAGTAGAGAACAGACATCGAGGAGCAAAGGGCACCATAAGCAGCTGAAGCAGTCCTTCAGCACAACAACGGCGTGTTGGGAAGGAGCAGAAATATCAAACACAGGCAAGATAAAGAGCGTAGTACACAAAGCTGGGCGAGGGGAAAACATTTTTTAAATATATTTTTAATTTTTATGAATTCTTCTTTGCGGATCTCCTATGGCTCAATGTTTTGGTCCTCACAAATGTACCCTAACTGGGTGCGATTAACATGCCTGTTAAAAAACAACTTTAAGAACTGGAGCCAGCTGTCCCTCTCCCAAAGACGAGCTTCAAAAGGGGGCTGTCCTTAATTAGTATTTATTTATTTATTTATTTATTTATTTATTTAATTTTATTGAATTTCTATGCCGCCCTTCTCCTGAAGGACTCAGGGCGGGGCACAGCCACATTAAAACAACTGAACATACAAAATTTAAAAGACTGTTAAAACAGATTAAATCCCTTGGCTCCACAAATTAAAAATCTAAAAATTTAAAAACACCCAGTCTGAATTCTTCTCAAGCTAATCCCGCTTGTTGAAAAAGTAGGGTCTTAAGGGCATGATGGAAGGTATGCAGGTCGGGGATCATGCGTATCCCTGGAGGCAGTTTATTCCAGAGGGCGGGTGCCCCCACAGAGAAGGCTCTCACCCTGGAGGTCGCCAGTCGACATTGCTTGACTGAGGAGCCCCTCTCTGTGGGAGCATATTGGTCGGTGGGAGGCCGTTGATGGCAGAAGGCGGTCTCATAGATATCCGGGTCCTAAGCCATGGAGGTTTTTAAAGGTGGTGACCAACACCTTGAATCGCACCCGGAAGACCACTGGGAGCTAGTGCAGCTCGCGCAAGAGAAGTGTTACATGGGTGCGTTGAGTCTCTCCCATAATCACCCACGCAGCCACATTCTGGACCTGTTGGAGCCTCCAAGTGCTCTTCAAGGGGAGCCCCATGTATAGAGCATTACAGTAGTCTAGATGTGACGTGACGAGGGCGTGGGTGACTGTGCGCAAGGTGTCCCGGTCCAGAAAGGGATGCAACTGGTAGATCAGGCAGACCTGATAGAAAGCCCCCCTGGCCACAGCCATCATATGGTCTTCTAAAGACAGCTGTGCATCCAGGAGAACACCCAGATTGCGAGCCCTCTTGGACGGGGCCAAAGTCTCACCCCCAATAGCCAGTGATGGAACCAGCTGGCTATACCGGGGCATCAGAAGCCACAGCTACTCCATCTTGGAGAGGTTGAGTCTGAGCCTGTTTCTCCCCATCCAGATCCGCATGGCCTCCAGACACTGGGACATCACGTCAAGGGCATCATTGGGGTGGTCTGGGGTGGAGATGTACAACTGAGTATCATCAGTGTACTGATGACATTTCACCCCAAAACCACGGATTATCTCCCCCAGCGGCTTCACATAAATGTTGAACAAAAGGGGTGAGAGGACCGACCCTTGCGGCACCCCACAGGCAAGGCGCCTCGAGGTCGACCTCTGTCCCCCTATCAACACAAACTGCATCCAACCAGAGAGGAAGGAGGAGAACCACTGCAACACGGTGCCCCCCACTCCTAACCCCTCTAGCCGGTGCAGCATGATACCATGGCCGATGGTATCAAAAGCTGCCGAGAGATCCAATAGGACCAGGACAGAGGAATACCCCCTGTCCCGAGCCCTCCAGAGATCATCAACCAATGCGACCAGTGCTGTTTCCATGCTGTGACCTGGCCTGAAGCCCGACTGGTATGGATCTAGATAGACCATACGCTAAGGTTTGTACGGACTTTGTCCATGCTGCGTTCTTTGGGGTCCATAGCTGGGGCAGAACACAAGGGCAGGACAAAAAGCAATGGGTGGAAACTCCTTAAAGACAGATAGATGCAGCTTAGAACTAAGGAGAAACTTCCTGATAGAACCATTAATAATTAAATGGATCAGCTTATCTCCAGATGTTGTGAATGCTCCATCACTGAAGGTTTTTAAGAAGAGCCTGGACAACCATTTGTCCAGGATGGTATACAGTCTCTTGCTTGAACAGGGAGTTGGACTAGAAGACCTCCAAGGTCAAGATGAAGAAAGGGAGGCTACCAAAATTAGCGCTAATGGAGCAGTAATTATCTCAAGTAATAAAAATCAAGAGTTATCAAAAGAGTTCTGAAGCAGGTATCTAGCTCTGGTATTCCTTTAAATTGGCAGCAGTACAATCATAGGCAGATCTGAAATTGGATTGCACAGAGATTTAAGGACATACGACAGCTGTGGCCAGGGGAGCTTTTTATCAGGTCCGCCTGATATGCCAGTTGCGGCCCTTTCTAGATCGGGACTCCCTACGCACAGTCACTCAGGCGCTCGTCACGTCTCGCTTGGACTACTGTAATGCTCTCTACATGGGGCTCCCCTTGGGATGCATCCGGAGGCTTCAGCTGGTACAGAATGCGGCCGCGCGGGGGATTATGGGAGCGACAGGGCGCTCCCATGTGACACCTCTCCTGCGTGAGCTGCATTGGTTGCCGGTTGATTTCCGGGTGCATTTCAAGGTGTTGGTAATCACCTTTAAAGCGCTCCATGGCTTAGGACCAGGGTACTTACGGGACCGCCTTCTGCCACCTATTGCCTCCCACCGGCCGGTTCGCTCCCACAGAGAGGGCCTCCTCAGGGTGCCGTCAGCCAGACAGTGCCGGCTGGCGACCCCCAGGGGGAGAGCATTCTCTGTGGTAGCCCCCACCCTCTGGAACGATCTCCCTCCAGATCTGAGAACTATCGCTGACCTCCGGACCTTTCGTCGGGCTTTGAAGACTCATCTCTTCCAACTTGCCGGACTTGCCTGATCCCTCCTATTTTTAAATATTTTAAATTATTTTAAATTTTTAGAGTTTTAGAGTTTTTATTCGGTTTGTATTTTCAGCCTAAATTTATATTGATTTTAGTACGTTTTAACTTATTGTATTGCATTGGTTTTAATTGGCTGTTCACCGCCCTGAGTCCGGAAGGAGAAGGGCGGTATAGAAATTTAATAAATAAATAAATAAATAAATAAGTGCCCAATCGGATATTGCACAGGTGACAGCAGTAAAAGTTTGCCCCTGGTTATCAGCCAATAAACAAATTTTTAAAATAGAAAAATATTTAACTGTGCCTTTGTTTCCCGTCATAAGGAGATTTTTTGCCAAATTGAGGTTAGACCAACTTCAAACAAACATGCTTTGGGGTAGGTATAAGGGTATCCCTTTAAGAGAAAGAGTGTTTATGTGGGACGGGGGAAGTTGAAACAATGTCCCATGTAATTTTTGATTGCCCCTTGTACTCAGATTTGAGGGAACATCATCTGGGCAGGATCTTTTATACCAGCACCCCTAAGTCTAAAGAGCACTTCTTGCAACATGGTCTGTTAGGTTCTAACTTGCAGCTGGTGAAATGGATTGCCAAATTTGCGATAAAGTTGATAGAAAATAGGACAAAGTTGGTGCAGCAGAATGTGGTAGATTGTAGGAAAGACCATTTGATTTAATAATGTAATTTTAATAGTAGTTTTAAGACTGATTGGGTAGATGCCGGGGTAACATTATAATATAATTTTAATCATATTTAATTCGTATCTCAAATGAATGTGTTTTATTCCGATTTCATTTTAGATCGTATTTTATTCTAATTTCATTTTACATCGTGCATTGTTCCAATTTCATTTAAATTGTTTTACCAAACTTTTGTAATGATTTGTTCCTGGAACTCTGCACTTTGATATGGCCCAAGGGCTAATCAATAAATAAAGTCATTCAATTAATAATTAAATGGATCAGCTTATCTCCAGATGTTGTGAGTTCTCCATCACTGAAAGTTTTTAAGACAACCATTTGTCCAGGATGGTATAGAGTCTCTTGCTTGAACAGGGAATTGGAATAGAAGACCTCCAAGCTCACTTCCAACTCTATTATTCTGTGTTCTATCTGTATATGTACGGGTATTCGTTTTTAAAAAAAGCAATATTAGCCTTTTTTGAGAGTCTCTTTTCTAACACTTCCCATAATAGCCTTGGCTTTGTTTTTGTTTCATGTTTACCAATGAGCCTTTGCCTTTTGTGGAGGGGAGAAAGGATGGGTCGAGGGAAATGTGCAATAAGATACACATCAACGGGGAAAGTTTGTGATACTTTCATACCAGGCTTCTATTCATTTCTTACTCCAAGAGGACTCGGAATGATACTTTGTCAGAATGATACTTTAATCAATCGGCAAAGTGACTCTTGGATTTCACAATCAACGCCAGCACCATTTTGTAAAGTAGTGTTGATACCACTTAGTCATCCGGTTTCAAAGTATGAGTGAAGGGTCAGTGCGTTTCATTACTTTGTTTCGTCTGAAGGACAGTACATCAGGATCTTTGATTATATTACAGGAATTGTCTTAATGTGACACCAGATTCCTGATTGTGCAACAATACCAGACACAAGAGCACTGGAGGGCACTCAGATTATCCTTCAACTGAAACTACTCGACAATCACAAGAGGGGTTTGCAAATGAAAGGAGGTGCACAATGAGAAACAACAGAGTGGGAAACTGGGAGGAGGCGCTAACTTATATTCGTAGCTTTTGCTAGGTTGTAAAAGGTAAAGGTTCCCCTCACACATATGTGCTAGTCGTTCCCGACTATAGGGGGTGGTGTACATCTCCGTTTCAAAGCCGAAGAGCTAGCGCTGTCCAAAGACGTTTCCATGGTCATGTGGCCGGCATGACTCAACACCAAAGGCGCACGGAACATTGTTACCTTCCCACCAAAAGTGGGCCCTATTTTTCAACTTGCATTTTTTACCTGCTTTCGAAGTGCTAGGTTGGAAGAAGCTGGGACAAGTCACGGGAGCTCACCCCGTTACGTGGCACTAGGGATTTGAATTGCTGAACTGCCGACCTTTCGATCAACAAGCTCAGCGTCTTAGCCATTGAACCACTGCGTCCTGTGCTAGACTGAAGAATTCATAAATGTATCAAAGAGATGTATGGACTGTACAGGAAAAAAAAAAGTTATGGATTCTGTCCAGAGTCAGAGAAGGGTGATGGGAAGAAGAGCATGCTGTATGTAGAGGCAATGCAGTGAAGTATGATGATTGGGAGGAAGCTGGTTGATGCAATAAGAAATGTGCACAGGGAAGGAGGCATTTTCCACCTCCCCTCCTTCCCTCTGTGCCACTTAATAAACAAGAAAACAAAGAACCAGGCGATCTGACTGATGTTACCTACCGAGATAATGAGCACAGCTGTCTAATTACCACTTTGAAAGATCTTTTACTTCTGGAGCTTCAGGAGTGATTAGACCTATAAAACCGACAAGTAATATAAACACAGGAAATGATGAAAGTCTGGGGGAACCCACAAGAGCTATGCTCATTTTCTCGGGGGGGGGGGGAGGTTGGAATATGAGAGAGAGAGAGAGAGAGAGAGAGAGAGAGAGAGAGAGATGAAGAAGGCAACCAGGTCCTGCTGAGACAAGGAAGATCACAAACACAGCCCCGAGTGAGAGTCATTGAGTTTCTAGTGGGTCCTAGAAATCTGAAACTCCAGCATCGGTTACCAACTGAGAACGGATCTCATGGCGCAGCAGGAATGAAACATGAGTCAGCAGAGTGATGAGACTGAGGAATAGAAGTGGCTAAGCCACTTTATTTATTGGATTTCTACCCACTTCCTCTCACATACAGAATAACAGACCTGAAAGGGGCCTTGGAGGTCTTCTAATCCAACCCCCTTCTCAAGCAGGAGACCCTATGCTCATGATGGTGAACCTGTGGCACGTGTGCCCAAAGTGGCACATGGAGCCATGTCGCCTGGCATGCGCTGTACTGTCTGTTCATCTTCTGGGTTTCTGCCGTGCATGTGTGCGCGATGATCAGCTGGCCTTCATGAGTACAGCAGTGCAGGAAACTGTAAGAGCTGGTCTTCCATTTTCCATGCCAGCCAGCTGATTGTCACGTGTGCATGCACGCCAGAAACCTGGAACACTAGCTGGCCAGTTTGCATGCACGTGCCGGAAACCGGAAATTCATTGTCAGGCATGCACATGTGCCCTGGGCAGCTCCTATTCTGGGTTGTGGCCCAGACGAGCACGCATGCGTGCTCCCTTTTTGGCATTCGGTGCCGAAAAGGTTCACCATCACTGCCCTACACCATTGCAATCAAGTGACTGCTCAATCTCTCTTCTTGAAAACCTCCAATGATGGAGCACAAGGAGGCTTGGTCATGCATGGTACCAATACTGAAAAAGAACTTTAAAAAAAACAGTTTGTGGAATAAGTGATCATAGGTGTATCAAACTGGGTGTTGCGATCTAGGCTTCCTGAGTCATGAAAACAAACGAGTAGTCCCCAAAACCTCTTTTATTGCAACAGCTGTGAATTACGTTCATTCACAGCTGAGTTCCAATTAGTTGCAAAAAGTCCTTCGGGATAATCACCAAACTTTATCTCCCTTGACACACTGCCAAAGATCTACTTGGCAAAGCCACATGGAGTCCAGAATCAAACAGAGATGCCGACTGGGAACAGAATTAACAACGTTGCTTTCCTGCAAAGGGACCACATGCCTTTGCTCCTCTTTTAATTTAATTAATTTAATTTAATTTAATTAATTCAATTTATATGCCACCCCTCTCCAAAGACTCAGGGCGGCTTATGGGAGGGGGCAATCATCTCCTGGCCTTACTCCTGAGTCATTCCTTTTGTTTTAACTGTTCTTGCCTTCTGGCAGCCCTGCGCATGCGTGCACTGGGAACAGGCTCCCTCTGTTCCTCTGCTTCACTGATGTCAGACTCTGGAGGCTCCGGAGTCTGCACATCACACCCAGATGATCCTGGCCCCCTCTCTGCCTCTGACACAAAGACCTCATCAGGGCCTTCCCCAGACTCCAGGATTGGCCCATGTTCCTTCCTAGCCTCCTCACTGTCTGACTCCACTGCCAGCTCCGCAGGCTGCTGGTGGACCACAACATTGGGACATTTATACAACAGAAAAATAGAGTATGATGAGACAACGGTAGTGTCAGCAAACATATTTACTGAACTTTCTTTCCTTAGTTTTCTTTTCTTGGCCACGAGAATTTATTTATTATTTATTTATTGGTTCGATTTATATGCCGCCCTTCTCCGGAGACTCAGGGCGTCTTACAATGCGTTAAGCAATAGCCTTCATACTTTTGTATATTTATACAAAGTCAGCTTATTGCCCCCACGAATTGGGTCCTCAATTGACCTACCTTAGAAAGGATGGAAGGCTGAGTCAACCTTGAGCCTGGTGAGATTCGAACTTACAGTAATTGCAGACAGCTGGTATTAATCACAATGCTTTAGTCTGATGAGCCACCAGGCCCATTGAGTCTGGTTGACTAGACTCTTATGAAATTGATTCCCCTTTATTGTTTCTTGAATTTTTTTAAAAAATTTAATTTATATGCCGCCCTTCTTCAGAGCCTCAGGGCGGCTTGCAGTGCATTAAGCAATAACCTTCATACTTTTGTATATACCTGCTTAGTAGGGCTTTCGGCCGCCCCCAAGTGGTGTTCTTTTTTATACAAAGTCAGCTTATTGCCCCCCACAATCTGGGTCCTCATTTTACCTACCTCGGAAGGATGGAAGGCTGAGTCAACCTTGAGCCTGGTGAGGTTTGATCCGCTGATCTGCTGAAATAGCAGTCAGCTGAAGTAGCTGCAGTACTGCACTCTAACCACTGCGCCACCTTGGCTCTTGATGGGCTGGAGAAGTATAGAGGGTATTAATCCTTAGTAGGAGAACAATGACACGCAAAACAAAACCTTTAAAACAGTAATATTTCTATGGCAGCAAAGATCAGAAGTTAAATCACCATTATTTTTAGTGGTTCTGTATGCTTGTGAAAGTTGGGCCTTGAGAAAGAATGAGGGGGGGGGGGGAAGAAGATACCTCTGAACTATGGATTTGGAAATAATGACTAAGGCTACCATGGATTGTATGAAGAACCAATAAGTCAATCAGGGACCAAATAAAGACCAACTGGTCCCTAGAGGCATCGATCAGCAAACAAAAACTCACACTATTTGGGATGATAGTTTAGGGGGAAAAAATCTGTTTAGCGTGATTGTAGGAAGTAGAAGTTGGGAGAGTTAAAGGACAAGTTATTTGAATAGAACGAAAGGTATAAATATGTGCTGTGTTGGCACAGTGGTTAGAATGCAGCACTGCAGGCTACTTCTGCTGACTGCCAACTGCCTGCAATTTGGCAGTTCGACTCTCACCAGGCTCAAGGCTGACTCAGCCTTCCATCCTTCTGAGGTCAGTAAAATGAGGACTCAGATTGTTGGGGAAAAGATGCTGACTCTGTAAATTGCTTAGAGAGGGCTGGAAAGCCCTGTGAAGTGGTATATAATCTAACTGCTATTTCTATTAGAGATATTATATTTTTATAAATAAATAAATAAATAAATAAATAAATAAATAAATAAATAAATAAAGATTGCGTAATTTGGAAGAAAGTTATTACAACAGATGTAATGGTGGATAACTGTCCACTCAATCATCAGGAGCTGAGCCCAGCTCGATGTCATTTACCTATCTACAATATAAAAAAAGATGTTGAGACTCTGGAAAGAGTGCAGAGAAGAGCAACAAGAATGATTAGGGGTATGGAGGCTAAAACATGACTTGGGTATGTCTATTCTAATGAAAAGAAGGACTGGGGGTGACATGATAGCACTGTTCCAATATTTGAGGGGCTCCTACCAAAACGAGGGGGATCCACTATTTCCAAAAGCATCTGAAGGTAGGACAAGAAGCAATGGATGGAAATTAATCAAGGTGGCTCAGTGGCTAAGACGCTGAGCTTGTCGATCAGAAAAGGTCGGCGGTTCGAATCCCTAGCATAGGTCTCCTGCGTGAGCAGGACTAGATGACCTCCAAGGGTTGGACTAGATGACCTCCAGTGTCCCTTCCAACTCTGTTAGTGTTGCTGTTTAAGGAGAGAAGGAACCTAGAACTAAGGAGAAATTTCCTAGCAGTGAGAGCAATCAACCCATGGAACAGAAGTTGCCTTCAGAAGTTGTGGGTGCTCTATCACTGGAAACTTTCAAGAAGAGACTGGGCAGACACTTCTCTGAAATGGTATGGGGTCCCCTGCTTGAGCAGGGGGTTGGACTAGAAGACCTCCAAGGGTCCTTCCAGCTCTATTATTCTATGTTCTATATCTAACCTTGATAACTACTATAAAATATTTGACTTTAGTGATCCTTTGCTCAAGAGTCAGAAAAAGATAAGTATCCATAGTGGTTCCTCCTAACTGAAGGATGTACTTGGATGAAAGTTGCATTTAAACATGCATTTTCTAAGGAGATACTACATGGAAATAAGATGGAACAGTTTTATGACTAAGCATTGTGGAATTAAGGTCAGTCAGAAATAGATCCTGTTGTCCGTTTGCTTAGTTTTTCCCTTGAGTTAAATAAGCCAAAGAAGGTGCTAGATTGGTATCATTGGATGCATTTCAATAAATATATTTATGTTTCCAATTAAAATGGTTGTTTGGGAAGCTAGTTTATTTCTTTATTTATATTTCATCTTTCTAGACCACTCATCTCACTCAAGGAGGGACCATTACTGGAACTGGAATAAGGAGATATTGGAACTGGAACTGGGAAGGGAGTATGATTTAGAGGGGATTCATTTCTTCTTTGACACTGGATACTGAGTTAAACCTTGGGACACAGATGAGACTTTATTCAATTTCAACTGTTCTTCTAGAATTAGAATAGAATAACAGAGTTGGAAGGGACCTTGGAGGTCATTTAGCTCAACCCACTTTCCACGCAGGAGACCTGTACTGGGGATTTGAACTGCCAAACTGCCAACCTTTCTGATCGACAAGCTCAGTGTCTTTAGCCACTGAGCCACGTAGTCAGGCATTGTGGATTCCAAGAAAAGAGGACAAGCAAACCAGAATAGCATATAAACTAACTAGCAGGGCTACTGTCCGATCCGTGTATCTGCCATTCATTGTGGAAGAAGGAGTGGGGGGAGGGGTGGATTTGGAGTTGTCACATTTAGTTCTTTTTCTATGTGTCCTAAGTATCCAATATCTTGCCTGATCCTCTCTGTATAAACTTTACCCTCATTTATAACCATTGCCTGTTGCCAGGAATGCCTGGAGAATTCTCACACCTCGGGAAATGAAAGGGAAGGGGTGTGTGTGTGTGTGTGGGGGGGAAACGAATGGATTGTAAGATGACCCTGAGAAGCTCTTCATATCTGTTTCTCAGAGAGGCTGGTGCAATTTGTATTCACACCAGTGGATTGGTCGGAATCCACATCGGAAGGCGGGGAGGGAGTCCCTAATTTCCTTTATCCTGAACTGCATGCTCTGAGGGACCCCAGAGCCTGAGTTTTGAGTTTTGAGTAGTTTTCATTCCTTTCAATAAAAGGTTCCTTTTGAAATACAAAGTATTTCTCCGCCCCCTTCCAAGCCTTTCTTGGAAGGGAAGAGGGGGAGAAACTGGTCCTCATAGCTACTCTATTCTATCTACTGCTTATGACCACGTCTAGCCTATTCAGGAGAAGGATTGGTGGTGGGCACATAATAACTGTCTTCCAGTACTCAAGGAGCTGTCCCAGAGAAGTGGGGATTGGTTTATTCTTCAAGGCTCCTGAAGGCAGGTCAAGAAGCAATGGGCATAATCTTCTTGTTGCTGTTGCTGCTGCTGCTGCTGCTGCTGCTATTGTTGTTGTTGTTGTCATTATTATTAATCATATTTCTATGTCGCCCACTCTCCGAGGACTCTGGGCGGTTTACAACAATCAACAGTATACTAAATAGCATATTGCCCTCAACAATCTGGGTCCTCATTTTACCCACCTCGGAAGGATGGAAGGCTGAGTCAACCTTGAGCCGGTGAGATTTGATCTGCTGATCTGCTGAACTAGCAGTCAGCTGAAGTAGCTGCAGTACAGCACTCTAACCACTGCGCCACCTCGGCTCTTTTTAAAGAGAGATTCAACCTAGAAGTAATGAGAATTTTTCTGACAGTGAGAACAGTTAGTCAATTGAACAGCTGGCCTCCCAGAGGTGTGGGTGCTGGAAGTTTTCAAGAATAGACTGGACAACCATTTGACTGGGATGGTATAATGACTCATACCTTGGACAGGTATCCTTAGGTTGGACTAGAAAACCTCTAAGGTCTCTTCCAGCCCTATGATTCTATTCTATATTTTAATCCTGAATTGTCAGGTACAAGCAATCAGATCCATACATATAGGATTCAAGCTGACTACTTTATTGTATTTTCTCTATAATACCAGAATCTTCAAAGGCTGCTTGCCTTCTCTTGGAAACAGATAAGGTTCCATGGAACTTGGGGTGGGGGGAGGGAGGAGATCAGTCCCAGATCTCTTGAAGCTGTGGAATGACTCAAGACTAATTGCCCATTTGATTGCTCCTCCTTTCCTGGCTGGCAGTTTCACAACACTTGTCTACATGAGTAAAATCCTTGAAAGATTGAACTCATGCCCAAACTTCCAGTTCCCAACTTCACAGACTGCTCTAACTTTGTTGGATTCTTTTGATCTTATTGGACATTTCCTGTTTTTAAAAATGGCCTCTTTCTACCACAGACCATTTGGGGGTGGGCATAGGAGAAAGGTAGAAAGAGTGTGGGGTTGGAGTCAAGGGAGGACTCAGCCTGGAATCATCATGTTCCCATAAACAGTCTAAGTCCAATTCCTCTTGCATTCTGTTGATTCTTAAAGATAAAGGTTCCCCTCGCACATATATGCTAGTTGTTCCCGACTCTAGAGGGCGGTGCTTATCTCCGTTTCAAAGCCAAAGAGACAGCGCTGTCCAAAGACGTCTCCGTGGTCATGTGGCCAGCATGACTAAATGCCAAAGGTGCACAGAATGCTGTTACCTTCCCACCAAAGGTGGTCCTTATTTTTCTACTTGCATTTTTATGTGCTTTTGAACTGCTAGGTTGGCAGAAGCTGGGACAAGTAATGGGAGCTCTCTCCATTACATGGCACCAGGGATTCGAACCACTGAATTGCTGACCTTTCAAACGACAAGCTCAGTGTCTTAGCCACTGAGCCACCGTGTCTCCATTTGATTATATCCAGTACCAATTTAGTGCTTACTGTTAGTTGGCTAGATTCTTGTGTATAGGCTCGAGCAATAAATCATAAATCAACCAGAACTAAACATGGCATGGCTAGTTTAGGGAAGAGAAGGACCAGGGGAGACATGTTAGCAGTCTTCCAATATTTAAGGGGCTGCCATGGAAAGGAGGGACTCAAGCTATTTTCCAAGCACCTGAAGGCCAGACAAGGAATAATGGATGGAAACTGATCCAGGAGAGATTCAACCTGGAAATAAGGATAAATTTTCTGACAGCGAGAATAATCAACCAATGGAACAGAAATTGCCTTCAGAAGTTGTGGGAGCTTCATCACTAGAGGTTTTCAAGAAGAGATTGGACAGCCATTTGTCAGAAATGGTATAGGGTCTCCTGCTTGGGTGGGGGGTTGGATTAGATGACCTACAAGGTCTCTTCCAATTCTGCTAATCTGTAAAATGTGATTGTGACACTTCATGCCTGACAGTATGGTCACCAAAGCCTTTTCTGACCTTGGAATGTTGCTCTGAGATATTTCAAAAACAGGACACGTCAACCTTAAATGGTCGCCAACCTCCAAGTGGTAAAGGAAAAGTCACTTTGCATTTTTTTAAAAAAACAATGTTGTATATTTTGAACATTTTTCTCTTAGTATACATGCCCCTATCTTTCCATAACATGGGCATTTTCTGTCTCTAGTGTTCTTATATAAAAAACATTTCTTTGTGCTACTAATTTTAACAAGGGGTGCAAGCTTTTTTTTTTTTTTTAAGGGTTGAAAAGTGCACTGCTCCCCTGAATGAAAACATCAGATGCTTGGGAAGTGTGACAATTGAAGAAACATGAAGGCAGCTGTGTTGAACTGAATAATCGACGGAATGGTTGAGCATGATGAGAATTATAGAACGATAGAATTTTCGTTAGCTTGAGACCGCAGTAAGCTATATTAAAAAAAAGAGGAAAACACAGCTGGATTCCTTTGAAGTGTGGTGCTCATTAATATATTTTTCATGGAACTCAACGGATTCAAAATGGAATTCCTAGAGCTTTGGACAATGTGCATTTTCTTGGATGCTCTGAAATCTTCAGCGCATTAAAAGCAACGCCAGAAAACTGCAGGGTCTTGTATGGGTGCCCCTTAATTCAGAATCATAGGCAGTCCTCGATTTATGACAGCAATTGGGACCAGAATGTCCATTACCAAGCAAGGAGGCTATCTGACAAATGGCAGTCCAATCTCCTCTTGAAAGCCTCCAGTGATGAAGCTCCCACAACTTCTGAAGGCAACTTCTGTTCCATAGGTTGATTGTTCTCCCTGTCAGAAAATTCCTCCTTATTTCCAGGTTGAATCTCTCCTTGTTCTGTTTCCATCCATTATTCCTTGTCTGGCCTTTGGGTGCCTTGGAAGATAGATTGACCCCTTCCTCTCTGTGGCAGCCCCTCAAATATCAGAACACTGCTATCATATTTCCCCTGGTCCTTCTCTTCACTAGACTAGCCATGCCATGTTTAGTTCTGGTTGATTTATGATTTATTGCTCGAGCCCATACACAAGAATCTAGCCAACTAACAATCAGCACTAAATTGGTGCTGAATAAGAATCAACAGAATTCAAGAGGAATTGGACTTAGACTTTTTACGGGAACATGATCAGTCCTCGCGGAAACTTTGCAACCATTCTAAATACATGCCAAGTGCCTGTGACTATGGGAATAATACAAAGGTTGTAAGTGTGAATACTAGTTATAACTGATTTTCTTCATTGCTATTGTAACTTTGAATGGTCACCAAACAACTCGATCTCCAGAATGCTTAGGGTCGTTAGCCATCTTAATAGGAAAGACATCAGAAATGTTTTAAAAACTTTCCGCAAGAAAGATCTCCAAACCGTTTCTTATGCACACCTCCTCTCATCTCTAATGGCATTTTACAAATTTTCCTCCTTGTCAAGCAGTCCCTCCCTCCCATTTTTCTTCAAATCCCAAATGGAAGCAACTAGAAAATGTTATTTTAAGCGGCATGGATGGGCAACCTTTCGAAGGTAGGTGTCCATCTGGAAAGGGGAGGCCGGATGCCCTGCTGGGATAATGTCCCTCTTCAGTTTGTCGAAAACTATTGTAAGAAGTACTCAAGGCATGGTGTTATCGCAACAGGAGAGGTGGACACCCCAGGGTGCCCAAGTACTTAAACTACAATCTTGTAAAGTGGAAGAAGGGTGGCAAAGATGGACATAGTTTTACCAAAGAATGATGGAAAAAAACCCACAGAAGTAAACGGTAGTAGCTATAATTTTACGCAAGCACATGCCAACTCTTACAGTTCTGTACGGGATCATTAAAGAGCATACCCAATGATTGATAGTATTATTATTATGCTTGGTTGTACAGTCAGCCAGATGTTTAGAGTGGATTTGGCATTTTTATCCACTTATCAAGTCTTTCCCAAGGACCTGGGATAGGCAGATGTAATTAGATGCAATTAGTAGTATTATTACTAGTTCTGAAAACATCAAAAATATTGTACTTTTTGAAATATAAAATGCACTTCCCGCCCCTCAAAAGAGGGTGGAAATGTTAGTGCGTCTTATACACCAAATACAATCTTTTTTGGCCTCCCGAAACCCTGCCCTGTGCATCCTGTTTTCTCCAAAAAAAGGATGCGCAAAGGGTATGGGAAGCCTGCAGAGTGTTCCTGGAGGCTGGGTAGGGCAAAAACGCAATGTGTGGGAGGTTTAGGAGGCCAAGAACAGGTCCATTTTTCACAAAAATGGGATACACAGTGGGTTTGGGAGGCCTGCAAAGTGCTCCTGGGGGTCGGGGAGAGCAAAAGCCGGATGCACGGAGGCCAAAAACTATTTTTTTTTCTTGTCCTCTTTGAAATCTTGGTATGTCATATATTTCGGTGTGTCTTATAGTCTGAAAAATACAGTAAGTGGTAAAAATTTAATTCGGTGTGTGCTACCTGCTCTAAAATATGTCAGTGTTGTGGCCCGTCAGTGGCATGTGCAGTTAGCAGCTGATTCCGATAGCGAGGAGGCTGGTGTGGTGCTGCGCCAGCAGCCTATGCAGCTGGCACTCGAGTCAGACAATGAGGAGGCTGGAGAAGATGTGGTGCCAGAGGTGGGGATTCAGCCAGGGCCTTCAGAACCTCCAGAAGCTCCCATTAGTGAAGAGGAAGAAGAGGAGAAGCCCCTCCTTGATGCACGAGTACGCAGAGCTGCCAAAAGGCAGGAGCGGCTCCTCAGGAGGAGGTCTCCTCAAGAGTAAGGCTTGGGGCTAATTGTCCACTCCCCTAGCCTATTTAAGGAAGGATGACGATTGATGCAATTTGCAGGAAACAACTTCGTTCAAATTCTTTCGCATCTTGATTACAGAAAACGTTTGATTTGGCTCTTGTTTCTCCCTTATCAGTTTTCCTGCAGATTGCTTCTGGGCATTTTGCCAACCACAGTAAGATTATGATTATCTGAAATACTGTGCCTCAGAACTGAGTTAATATTCTTTGAATTTTGTTGCTGTTAATGAAGTTAAATTAACAGCCCTTGTTCAGAAAAGACTGATTTATTGTACTTGTGTTCAAACAACTACTAAGAAAGCTCGTTAGTAGTCTTTAATTAGTAAATTAAGGTTTGTATGGACTTTGTGTGTACTGCTTTCTTTGGGGTCTGTAGTTGGGGCAAAACAGTCAGCGAGACATGGACGCTAACCGCACAATTGATACAAGAGCTACAAGTGGCGCAAAGAGTCATGGAAAAATACATGCTCAGCATCACAAGATAGAAAGACCCACACAAGGATTAGAGGACAAACGGAAGTATATGATGCCATCAAGAGAGTAAAAGAATTGAGATGGAAATGGGGTGAAAAAGTGCAGAGAAGAGCAACCAAATGATTAGGGGACTGGAGGCTAAAAGATACGATGAACGGTTGCAGAGTCTAGTGAAGAGAAGGACCAGGGAAGACAGGATAGTAGTCTTCCAATATCTGAGGGGCTGCCACAGAGACGAAGGGGTCAAGCTATTTTCCAAAGCACCTGAAGGCCAGACAAGGAATAATGGATGGAAACAGAACAAGAAGAAATTCAACCTGGAAATAAGGAGAAATTTCCTGACAGGGAGAACAATCAACCCATGGAACAGAAGTTGCCTTCAAAAATTGTGGGAGCTTCATCACCGGAGACTTTCAAGAAGAGACTGGACTGCCATTTGTCAGAAATGATGTAGGGTCTCCTGCTTGGGCAGGGGGTTGAACTAGATGATCTACAAGATCCCTTCCAAGTCTGTTAATCTGTAAACCTGTAAATCTGTAAAATAACAAAAAGATAGCAGATGGACCAAGGTAGTCATAGAACGGATCCCACTTGATCTAAAGCATCCATGAAAGAATATTATTTGATATGGGATTTATTTTACCAATGGATAGATAATAAAACATAGAGATAAATATGAAAGTGGAAGTTGAGATAAAATAAGGGAAATATCTTTTTATGAAAATAAGCTTTGGTCATATATTGATATTTTGAAGACGGGATTGCACAAAAGGATGTTAACTGATCGATATACTGTCTGTAATTGTTTGGAATGATGATGTTTTTATGTTTTATTTTTGTTTTAAAATTAAAAAAAATGTTTTTGTAAAGCATCCACGTAAGAGACGTAAAACAAGATGGAGCAACAACTATCCATTATTACTGCCTACTTCCAGAAAAAAAAAATCACTATTTTCCAAGCATCGGAAGTTAGAGTTGCACACCTGCTGATTTCCCAATTTAATGCAGACTTATTTACAGTTACCAAACCAATTCACTCTGATATATATTTTCTCTGAATTCTTCCTAAGCCTTTTTTTAACAGTCCATACTAAACCATTTCCACAGTCGGGAAAAATGCAGAAATCACACATTTTGCTCTAAATGGCGTACAGAAAAGCATAATGATCATGGAGAAATTGCAGCCAAAAATCCATAAATAAGATATGAGAAATCACATTTAAAAGGTAAATATCTTCTTTAAAGCAAATTGATGGGAAAAAGCAACAAGGGAAGTTGGAAAATGGAGAAATACGAAAGTGCATGAAACTGGACAAGAAATATTTTACCTGTTTGTATGACTTCACTTTTATCTATTTTGCTTACTTATGCTGGGCAAATGTAGTGGTATATGGCTCACAGAGAGATGAAGTTTAACTCAATAAAATGGTAGCTGAATCTGCACTGAAAGTTTTGAAGATGTAAGGATTTTCAGTAGGGGTGTCCTCATGCAAAATAGGTAAAATCACCCAATTCCTGATTTATGTTTTTTAGGTCAATGAGCTGTTTGATCTTTAATCTGGATTTACAGAATTACAAAATAAGAATTGGAAGGGACCTTGAAAGTCCTCTAGTCCAACCTCCTGATCGAGAAGGAGATCCTACATCATTTTGGACAAATGGCTGTCCAGTCTCTTCTTGAAAACTTCCAGTGAAGGAGCAGTTGCAACTTCTGGAGACAAGCCATTCCACTGATTAATTGTTCTCATTGACAGGAAATTTCTCCTTAATTCTAGGTTGGATCTTTGGAGAATAGGTTGTCCCCTTCTTCTGTGGATAATGATGATGATGATGATGATGATGATGACGACATTCTCCATTAAGTTGTGTCTGACTCTTAGCAATTCTGTGGACCAGGTCTCCATGTCTTCTGATTTTGCACTACTTTGAATTGTTCTGTGCTCTGGTTGGTGTCAGCTTTGATGGTGGAACATCTTTTTTGGGAAAACTTCTCAAACATTAGAAGACTGCTATCATATAACCGCTACTCCTTCTCTGTGCTAGACGAGACATCTCCAGTTCCCACAACCATTCATGACATAGGTTAGCTTCCATTCCCCCCATCACCTTTATTTCTCTTCTCTGCTCTTCTAGAGTCTCTTTCTAGAGTCTCAACATCTTTCTTGTACCTAGGTGACCAGAACTAGATGCAGTATTTCAAATGTGGTCCTATCAGTGCAGTATAAAGTGGACGTTAAAAATGCTTCTACCTTAAAAGTGGGAGGAACTAAGCAGCCAATTTATGATGATCATACTCAATGAAGACTGCAGGAACCACAAACATGGGCATCACCAGAGACTTGTTCACCTGGGACCATGACTCCCCATACATTAAGAAATGTCTTCAAAACTCCCAAATTCAGAATCCAGGAGGAGTGTACAAGGTGATTAACTTTAAACAACAGGCAGAAGAAATGTATGTGTGCTACATTCCTCATGGTACAAACCACAATTTTGTAAAACATTAGTTATATCTTCAGAGATTCCATCCCTTCCCAAAAACAGTTAATGGAGACGGGCGCTATGGAGAGATGCCCAACATCTGTGAACTGTGTACATTTAAAACCTTCAATAGCGAAATGTTCCTGACTGCTCCGGCCTCTCGGTTGTGTGTTTGTTGATCTGGCTGGTTGAAGGATCAGATAAAAATGTCAAGGAGAGGAAATCACATTAGCAAGTTAAACAGTAGCAATAATTTTAAGCGCTGGTTTCTCCTTTGGGATTAATTTTATATTCTAATGCAGCCAGTAACTGGTCAGGGGAAGAAAAATGACACTTGACTGTGAAGGGATATGAAAACACATCTGGAGAGATTTTGATGAAGAAAAGAATTCAGTTGCAGACAGCCATTGGGAAAAGCCTAGTTCATATGAAAGTCTCTACCAGTTGCAAGGAGTACTCGACTTATGATCACAACTGAGACAGGAATTTTTGTTCTAAGCAAGGTAGTTGCTAAGTGCCCAACTTCATATTCTTTTTTTGGCAAGGTTGTTAAGTGAATCAGTGCAGCTGTTAAGTGAATCACACGGTCTTTCAGCGATCTGGCGGACAAGATTTATTTTATTTTATTTTTATTAATCATATTTCTATGCCACCCATTCTCCGAGGACTCTGGGCGGATTACACCAAAGACAGTATACTAAATAGCATATTGCCCCCAACAATCTGGGTCCTCATTTTACCCACCTCGGAAGGATGGAAGGCTGAGTCAACCTTGAGCCGGTGAGATTTGATCCGCTGATCGGCTGAACTAGCAGTCAGCTGAAGTAGCTGCAGTACAGTACTCTAACCACCACGCCACCTTGGCTCATAATATATATAGATTGCAATTATCTTATTGCATAATAAGATGGCAATGGTGACCAAAGGACCTGAGGATGCTGCAGTGGTAGTACTAAATACACGCTGTTTGCTGAACACCTGATATTTGAACATGTGATGGGTGGAGGCCGTAACAGTCATAAGTGCAAGGACCAATTGTAAGTCACTTTTTTCAGTGCCATTGTAACTTTGAATGGTTTCTACATGATACCAGTTATTTTGGATTCTCCTTTCTCTTCCTCCTTCTCCTACGCCCTTCTAATTTCTCTTTCCCCTTTCTTGTATTTATTCCTTCTCCTCCTTCTCCTTTCTCTTATCTCCTTCTTCTATTCCCTTCTCCTTTCTCCTTCTTCTTCTCCATCTATGCCCCCTTCTCCTTTCTCTTCCCCCCTTCTCTCAGGTATTACAAAACACAACACAACACAACACAACACAAAACCCACCCAACTAAGGTTAGGTTCAATTTCAGCACCATGGAAAGCTCTCAGTGAAGACTCCTAATAGCAATAGCACTTAGACTTACCTATTTTTCGGAGTATAAGACACACCTTTTTCCCCCCAAAAAGAGGGTGAAAATCTGGGTGTGTCTTATACACTGAATGTAGCCCCACCCAGCCTCTGAAAGGGAGGTTGCAGAGGCTGAAAAAAGCCTCTGAAATGGAGCTTCAGAAAAAAAGCCTCCGAAATAAAGCTTCAGGAAAAAAAAGCCTCTGAAACAGAGGTTTCAGAGGCTGAAAAAAAAAAAAAGCAAGGCACAGAGCTAACAACCAATGAACCTGTTGCTAAAATTCACCTCTGGGAACAGCTAACTGAGGATATTCTGGGAGGCTGATCCACCCACCAATCAGCTTTTTTATTTTTCTCCTCAAAAACTGTGGTGCGTCTTATACTCCAGTGAGTCTTTTAGTCCGAAAAATATAGTATATATCACTTCACAGTGCTTTACAGCCCTCTCTAAGTGCTTTATAGAGTCAGCCTCTTGCCCCCAACAATCTGGGTCCTTATTTTACTCACCTCAAAAGGATGGAAGGCTGAGTCAACTTTGAGCCTGGTAAGATTTGAACTGCCAAATTGCAGGCAGCCAGCAGTCAGACGAAGTAGACTGCAATACCGCACTCTAACCACTGCACCACCGAGGCCTGGATTTTCCACGAAAACTCTAGAACTTTGCAATAACTTGACTAGAGGTTCATGAGAAATGAAGGCAAAAAAAAAAAAAAAGTTCCCTCATATGCAGTTGGAGCATCCATAATACTTTTTCTAAAATTTAGGATAAAAAATGAGACTTGTTGGGTGGTACTTGCAAACCCCACCCTCTCCAGAAAACATTTATCCTTGGTTAAATGGTTTCATTGGGTCTGAGAGGCAGGTAGTAGCAAGGACAAAATGATGGCCAAGATTTTTACCTAGGAAAAAAAAGCCTTAACCAGGTAGCCATGCTGGGGACAAAAGGGGCAACAATTTGTGCATGCATGGAATATCTTCCTCAAAGCTGTTTTGCCTCAGCTGTGCCTGAGCAAGGTCGAAGAGGAGATTTGAGTTGGGACAGCTGTGTCTCTTGAGCAAAGATTCTGGAATGATTATCATTATTATTAATTAACAGATTCTCTGGCCTGAGAAGGTTTGTCCTAGCCTAATGCCAACTGAGGGATGTGGTTGCTCAGTGGCTAAGACACTGAGTCTGTTGATTGGAAGGTTGGCAGTTCAGTGGTTCGAATCCCTAGTGCCGCGTAATGGGGTGAGATTCCATTACTTGTTCCAGCTTCTGCCAACCTAGCAGTTCGAAAGCATGTAAAAAATGCAAGTAGAAAAAATAGGAACCACCTTTGGTGGGAAGGGAACAGCGTTCGGTGTGCCTTTGGTGTTGAGTCATGCCGGCCACATGACCCCCCCCCCCGCTTTTGGCACTCAATGGCAAAAAGGTTAGCCATCATTGACATAGGGCAGTGATGGCTAACCTTTTTGCCATTCCATGCCAGGAGAGGAGGGGGGCAGGTGAGGGTCGTGCACACACATGCCCATGTGCATGCATGCACAATCTCCCTGGGCACATGATGGCCTGGTAGGCCCGTTTTTCTTTCTTACCTGGTTCCAGATTCTCTCTATTTATCTGGGAAAGGCGAAAACAGCCTTTCCCACTCCCTTGGAAGCCCTCCAAAGGCCTGCAATGGCCCGTTTCCCAACTCCCAGTGGGACAGGAAGTGACTTTTTTGCTGTCCTCAGCCTCCAGAGCCTCTTTCGGAGTCTCTGGAGGCTAGGGACAGCAAAAAATATCACTTCCTGTTGGGAGTTGGGAAACGGGGCCTTTCAGGCCTCCGAGGGAGTGGGAAAGGCTGTTTTTGCCCTTCCCACATAAATAGGATCTGGAGCCAGGTAAGAAAGAAAACCACCAGGCTCAAGGTTGACTCAGCCTTCCATCCTTTCTAAGGTAGGTAAATTGAGGACCCAGTTTGTGGGGGCAATAAGCTGACTTTGCATAAATATACAAAAGGATGAAGGCTATTGCTTAACGCATTGAAAGCCGTCCTGAGTCTTCGGAGAAGGGCGGCATATAAATCAATTTTTTTAAAAAAGATGATAGATGATAGATAGATAGATAGATAGATAGATAGATAATAGATGGATGGATAGATAGATAGAAATAAAGATAGAGAGAGAGAGAGAGATTAGAGAGAGCTATCCAAGGAGCCTGGATAGCTCAGCAGACTAAAAGCATTGTGATTAAAAACCAGCTGTCTGCAATTACTGTAAGTTCGAATCTCACCAGGCTCAAGGTTGACTCAGCCTTCCATCCTTTCTAAGGTAGGTAAATTGAGGACCCAGTTTGTGGGGGCAATAAGCTGACTTTGTATAAATATACAAAAGAATGAAGGCGATTGCTTAACGCATTGAAAGCCGTCCTGAGTCTTCGGAGAAGGGCGGCATATAAATCAAATTTTTTAAAAAAGATGATAGATAGATAGATAGATAGAGAGATAGAGAGAAATAAAGATAGAGAGAGAGAGAGAGATTAGAGAGAGCTATCTAAGGAGCCTGGATAGCTCAGCAGACTAAAAGCATTGTGATTAAAGACCAGCTGTCTGCAATTACTGTAAGTTCGAATCTCACCAGGCTCCAGGTCGACTCAGCCTTCCATCCTTTCTAAGGTAGGTAAATTGAGGGCCCAGTTTGTGCGGGCAATAAGCTGACTTTGTATAAATATACAAAAGGATGAAGGCTATTGCTTAACGCATTGTAAGACGCCCTGAGTCTCCGGAGAAGGGCGGCATATAAATCAAATTAAAAAAAAAAAAACAACGGGCCTTCCCCCCACCCCACCCCCAGGCCCTCCAGAAGCAGGAAACAGCCTGTTTCCCTACTTCTGGTGGGTCCAGAA
>JAUDYJ010000012.1:19533067-19595567 GCA_030761175.1 Masticophis lateralis | reverse complement strand
CAGAACAGAGACAGATCTTTGTTAGTAATTAAAAAAAAAAATCACGAGAGAATAAAGTCATCTATTTTTTTTTTATCCAAAAGAGAGGGGGAAAAAAGGGGGGAGGGAATGCAGATGTATTACAGGTGTGATTGTGTCTGTGTTAAAATTTCACACCTGACATTTAATAGAGACTGGAGGTACAATTCATTTTGAAAGAAAAAGCTTGTGATGATGGAAGTAGAGAAGCTGAAGATTAAACAAGGAGGCTGCGACTGTTACGCTATATTGTAATGGCAGGGAAGGAAAAAGCATTTCAATTTTAAACACTAAAAAGACAAAACCCCAGCTTTAATGTTGACAAGGAGGTGGTTTCTTGATTAGAAGAGCAAATGGACAGAAAAGTCAGCATCTCCTAATTATAAAACCCAACCAATCACCCCTTTTAAAAGGAACAATACTTTTGTGCTGAACATGGGAGGAATTAAATATACACATACACATATTATTTATATATTGTGACTGGTATTCTTTTTATGTCTCATCGTCCTTTCTCTTTCCCTCTCTCTCTCTCTCTCTCTCTCTCTCTCTCTCTCTCTCTCTCTCTCTCTCTCTCTCTCTCTCTCTCTCTCCCTCCCTCCCTCCCTCCCTCCCTCCCTCCCTCCCTCCCTCCCTCTCCTTAACTGAAATATGTGCCTTTCAGAAAGGGTTATCAGGCTGTCAAGGCCCTAAAAAAAATAATCACCAGAGACCAATAGAAGATTAACAACCACTTTATAGAGAAGCCAAAATCAAAGAGTGACCGACCAAGAAAGAGAGATAAAAAAAGAGTAAGACAACAGAAAAGGCAATGTCTGGGTCTGAAAGGGAAGAGGAAGGAAGGAAGGAAGGAAGGGAAGGGAAGGGAAGGGAAGGGAAGGGAAGGGAAGGGAAGGGAAGGGAAGGGAGGAAAATATAGGGTCTTATTTGTACACTGCCTAGAAGCACTATGTGAGGGAAATGGGCATTTTCTGAATGTGATATCTACATATAAATAAATACGGTTTTTTTCGGTAAATCTGAGACTTATGAACCAACTATGAATACCAATGTCAATGACCTATATAGGCAAATCAAGATACAAACAAATACTCTCTGACTCGTGTTGTTATTTTTTGCTCTGGTTCTTACAAGTTATAAAGAATGGAACTTTAGTACCAATATTCCAGAAGGAAAGTCCAGAATGGTTTAATCCGTTGATTCCATGCCAGAATATAGTTCTAATTTTCTTCTGCAAATGTCTGGACACGCACATCAAGACAGAGGTCTTATATTCAGTGGAGTTTGCACTCAGGTAGATATGGGATTACAGCTGAAGGTCCTTCTGAAAGCTAAAGCAAAGCAGTAGGAGAACTCTACTGCCATGTCACTGAAGCATTCGGCGTGATCTTAAATGTACTCCAGAGGATGGTAGAGGACAGGAAGGCCTGGAGGAACGTTGTCCATGGGGTCGCGATAGTTCGGACATGACTTTGCAACTAACAACAATTGCAATATTGAGAAGGATCTAATTTATAGATGTACCATCTCTGCTGATTCCAATCTCCATTGAGATTTCATAGTTCTGTACGTAGATTAAGTTGAGGCCAGTAAATCCATAACTGATCAGCCATACCATGTTGCCAGCCTTTTTGCTCCAACATTTTCCAATATTCCATAAAATCAAGAGTTAATCAAGTATTCCTCTTGTTACTGGACCAGAGAGGAACACAGCCCTAGATTAATAGAGTTGTGACATGCAGACAGACATAATCCACATATCATCTCCAGAGTCAGGGCCAACTTAGATAACCCCATATTACCTGCTCCTACACCAAAATAAGGGCATTTTGAGGCAGTACAGTTACCCAAATGGGTTTAACAAAACCCTCACATTCTTTCCGGTAGCAAAAAAGTAACTTCTAAATTATCCACCAATACTGTACTGATCTACTATAATTTCTGACCTTCAGGAATATTATTTATTTTAATTTTCTACATACCTTTCTTTCATGACAGTTTTTTTTTCCTGGGTGGGAAATCCCTCTCTTCCTGATGATGCTGAATATTTAAAAAAAAAAAAACTCAAAAGATTTGGAAGCTTTTCAAGAACCAATTTGCAATAGTATTTCTCCATTTGGATTAATGAAAATTTGTATTACTTGCAGAAAAGAATATTAACAGATTAACAGAGTTGGAAGGGACCTTGTAGGTCATCTAATCCAACTCCCCACCCAAGCAGGAGACGTTACACCATTTCTGACAGATGGCAGTCAAGTCTCTTCTTGAAAGCTTCCAGTGATGAAGCTCCCACAACTTCTGAAGGCAACTTCTGTTCCATGAGTTGACTGTTCTCAGTATCAGAAAATTTCTCCTTATTTCCAGGTTGAATCTCTCCTTGGTCAGTTTCCATCCATTATTCCTTCTCTGGCCTTCTGGTGCTTTGGAAAATAGCTTGACCCACTTCCTCCTCTCTGTGGCAGCTCCTCAAATATTGGAAGACTGCTATCCTGTCTCCCCTGGTTCTTCTCTTCAGTAAACTATTAGATGTTGCTATGTTTTAAATTACTACTAGTAGTTTAATATAGACATTTCATAGGGTTGTAAGGGACCCTAGAGGTCTTCTAGTCCAACCCAAGGCATCCTGGACTAATGATTATCGGCTCTCTTCTTGAAAACCTCCAGTGATGTAGCACCATGAGGCAAGTTGCTCCACTAGTTAATG
This sequence comes from Masticophis lateralis, assembly GCA_030761175.1. Lineage (NCBI taxonomy): Eukaryota > Metazoa > Chordata > Lepidosauria > Squamata > Colubridae > Masticophis > Masticophis lateralis. The sequence continues at coordinate 19,592,845 of JAUDYJ010000012.1, read as the reverse complement.
GTTCTCACTGTTCAGAAATTTCTTCATCTTTCACAGACTGGATCTCTCTTTCACACGTCTCCATCAATGCCACACATTCCACACTGCAGAAAGCCATCAGATGTTTTCCCAAACCTGGATGAACATCAGAGAAAGAGAGAGAGAGAGAGAAGGGAGGGAGGGAGGGAGGGAGGGAGATATTATTTTCAGGTTTTTCCTCCATGTGTTTCTAGATGAGAATTTTATTGATTATTATTGATATTGAGCTATTTTCCAAAGCACCTGAAGGCCAGACAAGGAATAATGGATGGAAACTGATCCAGGAGAGATTCAACCTGGAAATAAGGAGAAATTTTCCGACAGTGAGACCAATTAACCAATGGAACAGAAGTTGCCTTCAGAAGTTGTGGGAGCTTCATCACTGGAGGCTTTCAAGAAGAGATTGGACTGCCATCTGTCAGAAATAGTGTAGGGTTTCTTGCTTGGGTTGGGGGTTGGACTAGATGACCTACAAGGTCCCTTCCAACTCTGTTAATCTGATTATGTTATAGAATAGAATAGGATAGAACTTTTTATTGGCCAAGTGTGATTGGACACACAAGGAATTGTCTTAGTGCATAAGCTCTCAGTGTACATAAAAAGACAAGATACATTCATCATTATCTCTCTTCAATGGTGAAAAACCCTTTGGCTAATTGTCTTCTCTTGCTGTAGTCTTCTTTCGGCCTGAAGCAAAGTACAAACATTCCTAGCAGCTTGTTTGATGCTGGATTCTTGTATTTCTTCTTTCAAAGAAAAAAAAAATGGCAAGAACTAGAACAGAACTTTTGATGTTCTGATTCTGAGGAATCTCAGCCTGTTTGGGTAGCTTCCGATCTATTGTTTTCTCCCATGTTTCGAAGTTTTCTCAAATGGCTTTCATCACCTCTTGGAAAAACACAGGGTCTGGTTGGCTTCTCTCTCTCTCTCTCTCTCTCTCTGTCTCTCATGATATTTTTTCAACACTTTTATTTATACAGATTATCCTGAAGGTACAACAGTTCATTTAGTGACCATTCGAAGTGATAACATCACTTTCAAAAGTGACTTAGGTCCATTTTTCACACTTTTTTTAAAAAAAATTTGATTTATATGCCGCCCTTCTCCGGAGACTCAGGGCGGCTTACAATGCGTTAAGCAATCGCCTTCATACTTTTGTATATTTATATTTATACAAAGTCAGCTTATTGCCCCCAACAAACTGGGTCCTCAATTTACCCACCTTATAAAGGATGGAAGGCTAAATCGACCTTGAGCCTGCCTGGGATTGAACTCGCAAGTAATTGCAGCAGCTGGATCTTAAATGCTGCCTTTGTAGGAGGCATTACTCCCCTACGCTACTCAGGCTCCTGATGACTGATAACCGTTGTGACTTCCTCGCAGTCACGTGATCAAAATTCAAACACTTGGTGACTGACTCGCATTTAGGACCGTTGCAGTGTCCGCTGGTCACGTGATCCACTTCTGCGACCTTCTGACAAGTGAAGGGGGTCAGATTCACTTAAATCGGGGGAAGCCAGACTCCCTTAAAAACCGTGCTACTAATTTAACGACTGCAGGCGCTCACTTAAGAAATGTGGGAAGAAAAGTCGTAAAAATGGGGCAAAACCAGAGGTGGAATTTAGCCGGTTTGGACCAGTTTTGGTGAACCGGTAGTGGCACCCGCCCGGGTACAATTACGTCCTATATTGCTGTGTTTTTGACATTGCGTGCAAGTGTGGAGCGTGAATTGACGTGTTGATGTCATACGCATGCACGGGCGGTGTACGCGTAAAGCAATAGTGCACACATGCATTCACATTTTCGGTGCTGGACGAATCAGTTGCTACAATATATGAATCTCACCTCTGGGCAAAACTAACCTAACAAATGTCTCACTTAGCAACTGAAATGTTGGACTCAATTGTGGTTGTAAGTCGAGGACTACCTGTAAGGTGAAGTTATCTTTGATACAATTAATCACCTCGTTGGCATCTTGGAAGGGCACCCCAATTTTCTTTGGCATCACGGATGAGTAACTAATGAATGGGGAACGGAAGAAGTGACGCAGCTCTGAACAATGGAGACCAATATTCTAGGACAGTGATGGCTAACCTTTTTGCCATTGAGGGCCAAAGCGGGGGGAGCACAGGGGGGGGTGTTCATGCGTGTGTGTGCGCCCACACCCATAATTCTATGTGCCCCACCCCTGTGCATATGTTCATGACCCCTGCGCTTCCCCCACTTTTGGCATGCAATGGCACCGTGGGCCACAGAACTACCGGTGGGACTGGAAGTTGAGAAACATTTCCGGCCTTTGGAGGGCCTCTGGGGGGTGGGGATGGCCGTTTTCGCCCTCCCCAGGCTCCTAGAAAGACCCTGGAGCCTGGAGAGAGCGAAAAATGGACCTATCCCACCCCCTGGAGGGCCTCCGTAGGCCAGAAACAGCGTGTTTCCTGACTTCTGGTGGGCCCAGAAGTCCCAAAAATCAACTGGCCAGCGCACACATGCGTGCCAGAACTCAGCTTGCGTGCTCACCAATATGGCTTCGTGTGCCTGCTGTGGCACATGTGCCATAGGTTCGCCATCACTGTTCTAGGATTTGTGAGATTTTACTGGAGGAACATAAGATTGATGGACATAGTCCTTGACTTGCAACCGTAATTGAGCCCAGAGTTTCTGTTGCTAAGTGGGACAATTGTTAAGTTTTGCCCCGCTTAATGACTTTTCTTTCTACAGTTGTTAATTGAATCCCTGCAGTTAAGTTAGCAACCCAGGTGTTAAGGGAATCCGGTTTCCCCATTGACTGTGCTTGGCCGAAGGTCGCAAAAGGGGATCACATGACCCTGGGATACTGCGACCGTCATAAATACGAGTCAGTTGCCAAGCATCCGAATTTTGATCACCTGAGATGGTGATAGCTCACCAAAGCAGCAATGCCAAGTCGTAAGCCAGTGGTGAAATGCAATTTTTTTTGCTACTGGTTCTGTGGGCGTGGCTTGGTGGGCCTGACTTGGCTTGGTGGGGAGGGTCATGTGACTGGGTGGGCATGGCCAACTTTTTTTTTTTTACTTTTTAAAGCATTTTTTACTACCTATTTACCCAAAGCAGTAGTAAAAAATGCTTTAGAAAAGTAAAAAAAAAAAGGTTCCAATGATCACAGCTGTGCCACACTATGATTGTTGCAACCTTTTAAAAAACTTTTTTAAAGCATTTTTTTTACTACTGTTTCAGGTGAATAGGTAGTAAAGAAAAATGCTTTAAAAAAGTAAAAAAAAAGGTTCCGACAATCACAACTGGGCCACACGATGATCGTTGCAACCTTTTAAAAAACTTTTTAAAGCATTTTTTTTACTACCTATTCACCCGAAACGGTAGTAAAAAAATGTTTTTAAACAGTTTCTTAAAAGGTTGCAATGATCACAGTTGTGCTGTGTGATCGTCAGAACCTTTTTTTTTTTTTTTTTTACTTTTTAAAGCATTTTTTTACTACCGGTTTGCCCGAACCGGTAGTTCTTATCACTACCGGTTCGCTCGAACCGGAGTGAACTGGTAGCATTTCACCCCTGCCAATAACCCTTTTGCCTATTATTACTTCTTCTTTCCTCTGCTGCTTACCAGGCTGCAGGTCTTGATGGCTGCACGCGGACAGTTAGGCAGTCCTCATCAAATCATTTTAATGAATCTGGCAGGAGCAGAAATATGGATTTACATCAAGATGGAAAGGAGAAGGCATCTCATCTGACCTGTATTATTGCGGCTTTGCTATCTCTCCTCTGTTGCCCAGGGGTTAGATAGAGCTCAAGCTGAAATCTGTCAAAGGGGCTTTGATGTTGTAGGGCAGATGCAATGGAGGGCTGGAGCCTGTTTCCACTGGCGGCTTCCAGACAGGGAACCTTTTATACTTTCAAACTCCGCATTCAACCTTGTTTGCCTGGCATACTCTTCAGCCTTTTCTTCTGCCTGCTTCAAAACCAAGCAAAGTATGAGCAGCATTAGATGAGACGCAGAGGTAATCCTCAATTTACTATCATAATTGTTACCAGAATTTCTGTGGTTGCTAAATAAGTCATGCCCAATTTCCCCCCCACCCACCCACCCACCCACCACGGTTGTTAGCAAATCACTGCCATTGTTATGGGACTGGCATGATCAATTTAGCAAATCCGGCTCCCTTCATTGACCTTATGTCAAGCGCCAGGAAAATCAGAAGATCCAGGCAGTTGAGATGGGTACAAAGATTTATTGGAAGCTTAAGCTCTCTACAAGAATCCAAGCTACTAATGGTCCAAGCACATGTAGTGTTAGATACGAATCAAACAAATTCAAGATAGGCTGGACTTAGATCTCCAATGGGCATGAAGGGACTTGTGACTGATGACATGTTTGATCCCTCGCTCAGGTTCAGTCTGGTCATCTCCTACAGGAATGGTCAGATAAGAGACATCATAACCCTCAGCTGGATAATGGGTGAGGCAAGAGTCTCAGAAGAAACGTTCCCTAATGTCAGGCGCAAAAAATCAGGAACCAGGATTGTTCAAATGAGTACAAGTTTGTTGTATAGCAATACCAATAGCACTTAGACTTACATACCGTTTCACAGTGCTTTACAGCCCTCTCTAAGCAATTTACAAAGTTATCCTATTGCCCCCAGCAATCTAGGTCCTTATTTTATTCATCATGGAAGGATGGAAGGCTGAGTCAACCTTGACCCTGGTGAGATGCGATCTGCCAAACTGCTGGCAGCCAATGATCAGCAGAAATAGCCTGCAGTATTGCACTCTAACCACTGCGTCACCGTGGTTATGCTTTCTTTCTACAAGAATCTGGACTACTAACAGTCCAAGTGTCAAGGTGGGCTGGACTTAGATCTCCAGTGGCCTTGAAGGTTCTCATGACTGATGATATGTTTGACCCTTCCCTTGGTCTCCTACAATGATGGTTGTCCACTAGGACTCCAAGTTCCCTCTCACAGTTATTGCTATTAAGCCTGGTTTCACCCAGTCTATCTGTGTAGTTTTGGTTTTTCTTGCCTAAGTGTAATTTTTTTCTACATTGAATTTTATTTTGTTAGGTAGGGCCAATTTTGTTAGATAGGATGGTTGTAAGGCAAGGACTACCATATTTTTCAGAGTATAAGACGCTCCGGACTATAAGATGCCCCTACCTTTTTGGCAGAGGAAAACAAGAAAAATATCTGCCTTTTACTTCCCAGCATCCATCCGGTATTCATCTGGCCAGTTCACTGTGGCCCATTCGCCAATGCCTGTTTGCTGCCACCCATTTGCCGCCACCATGGCCTGTTCGCCGTGGCCCATTTTCTGCAGCCTGTTTACTGCCACTGCGGCCCGTTTGGCATGCGGCCCATTCGCTGCGGCCCATTTTCCATGGCCTGTTTGCTGCCGTGGCAGCCCATTTTCCACTGTCCGTTTTCCACTGCCCATTTGCCGCCACCCATTTGCCACTGCTGCAGCCCATTCAGAATGGCCCATTAGCCACCGCTGATACCCGCTGTCTGGAACCGGTTGAAAATGCAATGCGCTGAGGATGAAAACAGCCAAAGGGTTGGGGGCTGGTGGGCAGGCAGGGCTTTGGCAACATTTGGTGCATAAGGCACACCACAATTTTCACCCACTTTTGGGAGGGGGGAGTGCATCTCATACACTGAAAACTATGGTACTTATAAAATTGAGCTCATCCAGTAAGAGATACTATTTTTTTTTTTTTTTTGGTTGTCAGTAGGGACCTGAGACCCAAATGACAATGTTCTTCTTCTGCAGCCGTTTTCGTAGTTTTGTGCTCTTTGTTTGGAAACGTTTAAGCATTTCCGCTCAAATTCTTTCAGCAAATATGACAGGTGCAGAAGTGTGGACCAAAAGGCCAACCCTCTGTTTCTGCACCTGCGCTGTTTTTCTCTTTTAAGAATTGGCATTTAAGATTTGTGGGGAGGTTTGCTTTTTTTTTTTTTTTAATGGCATTCGTTTCTCTGTTTTATTGTATACGCCCATAGACATTTGAATTTGGTAGGATTGTAAGCACTCCCAATAAATAAGGACATAAAGAAACCTAAACAATAAACTCTGACTTTTTGTGAAGGGTTAAATCCAATAATGCTTCTTGCCGGTCTTCAAAAATGTTTCATAAAGAAAATTATTGCTCTTGTTTATTAGCAGTCTTCTACCAATGTTTGTGAAAGTAAACATGCTCTGTGAGTTTTCCAGAAAACGAAAGAATGTGTTATCTTAGTCAGAGGGGTCTCAGATAATGTATCAGAATAGATCATGGATTTGTGCAGTTTAAATCCACCGGTGGGCTCCGGATTTTTGAGAAATCGTTGGCAATTTTAAATCAATTCCTTCTGTCAGGGTTGTCAGGATTCCACTCTGTTCTGTGATGAATTTCCCTCATGTTTGTTCCTTCATGGTTTATTTCTTCCCTGTCTGCTATGCTCACAAATATTCCCTACAGTCCTTTATTATTGCTTTTACGCTTGCTTGTTCGGCTAGAAGACAAACAGATTCTACTGTCTTGTCAACCAATTTCGGTCTTCCTTAATGTCCATGCAACGCTGCTACGTTAAGGAAGCCCTTGTTCCTTCAATATATTGCCTGGATCAAGATTGATCATTACTTCCATGTGATGCAGTCCCCCTCCCCCCCCCAAAATATTGTAGGAATAGAGAAGGTAGGGCACAATATTCCAAAAATGAATAGGATGTTTTCTTAGAGGAAAAGGAGGAAGAGGAAGGAGAGGGAGTAGTAGCAGGAGGAGGAGAAAGAAAGAAGGGAGGAGGAGAAGGAGGAGGAGGAGAAAAGAAGGAGGTGGTGGAGGAGAAGGCAGAGAAGGAGGAAGAGAAGAAGGAGGAGGAGGAGAAAGAAAGGAGGAGGAGGATTAGGAGAAAGGAAGAAGGGAGGGAGGGAGGAGGAGATGGAGAAAGGAGGAGGAGGAGAAGGAGGAGGAGGAGGAGAAAAAAGAAGAAGGAAGAGGAGGGGGAGGAGAAGAAGAAGAAGAGCAAAACCATAGAGTGATACAAAAGATTTTTTTTTAAATTTAATTTATATGCCACTCTTCTCCAGAGACTCAGGCTGCAATGCGTTAAGCAATAGCCTTCATACTTTTGTATATACTTGCTTAGTAGGGCTTTCGCCCCCCCCCCCCCAAGTGGTTTTTTTAATACAAAGTCAGCTTATTGCCCCCACAATCCGGGTCCTCATTTTACCTACCTCGAAAGGATGGAAGGCTGAGTCAACCTTGAGCCTGATGAGAATCGAACTTGCAGTAATTGCAAGCAGCTGGCAGCTAAGTACTACTTTAACAGCAGCAGTTTAGTCCACTGCGCCACCAAGGCTGTTTGGATGCGGGTTCCCATGAATGGTTCCACTCCAAACTTTTCACTGACTTTTTTTTTTTTTGTTGTTGTTGTTATCTGGGTCATTTCAAACAACTTGGCACTGTCAGCCACAGGGGCCCCACGGCTACTTCCTACCTCCAAAACTTTTAATAAATTAGAAGCCTCAGTCCTTGGAGAAATGTATTGTTTGCACTGCTTTCTTTGGAAAATGGTTTTTCCTCTTGTTTTAACTGCTGTAGGATAGGTTGCCTTTACAGCTGATTGTTTTTATTCCCCGTCTTAAACATGGATTCCAGATTCTTTTGGAAAGATGTATTGCGAAGAATAACAAACAACAAGGCCATTCCTTCTCATTCCTGTTATTCTTTAGTCAAACCAAACCGAGGGAAACAGTCTGCAATCCCTAAGAGGACTTGCTATCTGTAGTGACGGTGCTGGTTTTTTCCCCAGCCCCAGCATCCCCCTTAACTCTAGCAATCCAGGTTTACAAAATTGGATAAATAAATGAAGGACGCCTCCATGTCCAAAAAAAGCGGCAGGCTGCTAAGCACCGATTGCTTGAGGTTTGGGAGACATGTGGCTTTTTCAGGACCTGTGGAGTCCTTGGCTGCAAGCCGCTAAGAAGATCACTATAAGAAGCCAGAACGCTGAGTTCAACTCATGCTCTCTAGCATAACAAGATGACTTTTATTATGAGAGAGAGAGAGAGGGAGAGAGGATTCTCATGTTATTCTAGCAAGCTGAGAGAGAGGTAGAGAGACAGAAAGAGAGAGAGAGAGAGAAAATAGAAAGATAGAGGAGAGAGAGGGAGAGGGGGAGAGACAGAAATAGAAAGCAAGAGAGAGAGAGGTAGAAAGAAAGAGAAGAGAAAGAGAGAAAGGTAGAGAGACAGAAAGAAAGGCAGAAAGAAAGGAAGTAAATTTCATGCTGTGCTAACAAGCTAAGAGAGACGATTCTTGTTCTAGCAAGCTGAGAAAGAAAGAAAGAGGAGAGAGAGAGAGAAAGAAAGGGAGAGAGAGAAAGAAAAGGAAAGAGAGAAATGAAGTTTCATGTTGAGCTAGCAAGGAGAGAGGGAGGGAGAAAGGGAGTGGGAGAGGCAGGGAGAGAGAGGGAGGGAGAGGGAAAGAGGGAGGGGGAGAGAGAAAGAAAAAGTTTCATGTTGAGCTAACAAGGAGAGTGGGAGGAAGAGGAAGAGGGAGGGAGGGAGAGAGAAAGAGAGAGGGAGGGGAAGAGAGAGAAAGAAAGGGAAAGAAAATTTCATGTTGCGCTAGCAAGGAGACACAGGGAGGGGGAGAGAGAGGGAGGGAAAGAGGGAGAGGGAGGGAGAGAGGGAGAGAGAGAGAGAAAGAGAGGGAGAGAAAGAAAGTTTCATGTTGATCTAGCAAGCAGAGAGAGAGGAGGGGGAGGGGGAAGAGAGAAAAGCTGCTGTTCAGTTCAGTGAGAAAAGAGTATAGATTTAGTTCAAAGAGATATTGTCCGTTCTGGCAGGCCTAAAATTAGACCAACCAGGTAGGGCTTTGGCGCTTCCCTTGGGCCCACCTGTCAGCTAGCTGGAAACAAGGCTTGTATATTTCAATAGTCTGCCAGCACACAGGGTTCCTGCAGATGATGCAGACAGGATGAGTGGAGAGGAGTCCCCAATGACCCAGACCAGTTGTGTTTGTCCAGGTTCACTCGCTTTCATTTAGTTTAACTCCCCCCACCCCTTAAAAAGTGATTTCCGTTGCATGGAATCAAGGGCGGAGATGAATTGAGGGGTGGAGGCATCTTCCCAAATTTGGGGGCATATTTGGAGGATTGCCCGAATCTGGATGGATATTATTCAACAAGAATAATGAAAAAAATAAGAATAATGAAAAACAGCCAGGTTATGTTTAATAAATTCACCAAAGAAAGGAAATCTGGGGAAAATCTAGGTATAGTAGAGCACGATATGTACCTTGGCCAACGGATCTCAGTGGAAGGTGATACAATAAAGGAAATGGAACAGTGTGTTAAATGTGGGTTGGCAGGCATTCGGCAAGCTAAGCATAATTTCCAAGAATAACTTCCCCCTGTGCCTGAAGAGAAAAGTTTTCGATTAGTTGTGTTGCCTGTTTTAAAATATGTCTGTGAAACACGGACACTAACCTCATAATTGATACAATAGCAATAGCACTTAGACTTATATACCGCTTTACAGTGCTTTACAGCACTCTCTAAGGGGTTTACAGAGTCAGCCTCTTGCCCCCAACAATCTGGGTCCTCATTTTACCCACTTTGGGAGGATGGACTGCTGAGTCAACCTTGAGTCTGGTGAGATTTGAGCTGCCAAATTGCAGGCAGCCGGCAGGCAGCAGAAGTAGCCTGCAGTGCTTCACTCTAACCACTGCACCACCGCGGCTCTTATTTACAAAAGCTACGAGTGGCGCAAAGAGCCATGGAAAGATACATGCTCGGCATCACAAGATAAGGAAGACTCACGCATGGATTAGAGAACAAATGAAAGCATACAATATCCTCAAGAGAGTCGAAGAATTGCAATGGAAAAGGGCTGGTCATGTAGCAAGAACAGAAGGGCAGGTGGACCAAGGCAGTCATAGAATGGATCCCACTTGATCAAAAGCAGAGGTGATATTCAGCCGGTTCTGACTGATTCTGGTGAACCGGTAGTGGACATTTTGAGTAGTTCGGAGAACCAGCAAATACCTCCTCTGGTTGGCTCCACCCCTGATTTATTTGCTGTCTCCTGAGTCCCAGCTGATAGAGTCCCAGCTGATAGAGTCCCAGCTGATAGAGTCCCAGCTGATAGAGTCCCAGCTGATTGAGTCCCAGCTGATCAGCTGGGTCTTCTTTTGTTGCCCTGCACGGGAGAACGGAACTGGAAAGCAGGTTAGTGGGGTGGGGAGGGAATGGAGATTTTACAGTATCCTTTCCCTGGAGTGGGGTGGGAATGGATATTTTGCAGTATCCTTCCTCTGCCACAACCACCAAACCACACCATGCCAACCAAGCCATGCCCAAGGAGCCGGTAATAAAAAATTTTGAATCTCACCACTGATCAAAAGCCTCCATGAAGGTTGCTCAGCGGCTAAGACAACTGAGCTTATCGATCAGAAAGGTTGGCAGTTTGAATCCCTAGTACAGGTTCTCCTGGGTGAGCAGGGGGTTGGACTACATGACCTCTAAGGTCCCTTCCAAGAGACCTAAAACAAGATGGATTGATGACATCAGCAAGTATGGCGGGCCCAATTGGCAAAAGAAAGCTCAGGACCGTATGGGTTGGAAATCTATGGAAGACGCCTTCACCCCAAAGTGCACAGACATTGGCTAAAATGATTGATGATGATGATGATGATGATGATGATGAAGATGATTCAACAAAATAATCTGCTGTCTTTCCCAAACCTAGAATGGTCTGTTCTGGCCAGCAGATAAGGTTGTTGAGTTTTCTTTTTCTTTTTTTAAAATAAATTGGCTGGATTATTTGTATTTATAAGCCACTTTCCAGGAGCATCAACAGATCGCAATGAAGACATATTCAGATCAGGCCAAAGGGCCAGATCAGTGACATCATCAGGATGAGATACTAAAATCAAAGTCCAGTCCAGCGCTGGGAAGCTCTTATGTAGAATAACACATACATATTTATCTTATAGAAAAAAAGGGGGAAATGTCACAAAAAAGGTAACGCATGAAAAAAATGTATTGTTATAATGATAGGTATGATGGAATATACATAGAAATAAGGGATAATGGGACAAAAAAAGTATAATTAAAGAAAAATAGAGGGGAAAATTTAAATAATAGAGGATTACCATTACGAAACTGTTGTAAAGAAGGAGTATATGTTTCATGTTAGCGTTTGTTATGTCTTGTTGTTTTAAAAAATAAGTATTTTAAAATATTTATCTTATTATGTCTTGTCCACTCTCCGTCTTCACTGAGTGTACTTTTCTCTTTCTTTATGCTGCTGACCATTCAGAGGCCAGAAGTGGAAGAACTGAAGAAGAAAACGCAAAAGACGTGGTGGGAAGATATATTCCATAGACCCCCCCACCCCCGGTGCCCCATTTCGGGTTTGGAAAGCCTCCTGCACCAACCTATCCCCCATGCATGTGTGCATGCATCCCTGCATGGACCCACCACCTGCGAATGCACGGCAGAGATCCGAAGACCACTTGGCTGGCGGGAGGCAGGCATGCATGTGTGGTGGAGCTGGGCTGGGGCAATGGCTGCCGTGCCCACAGAGATTGCTCTGTGTGCTACCTGTGGCATGCATGCCAGAGGTTCACTATCACAGTGCTAAAATGTAAGGCCAGTGAGAGAATAGTGGTGTCAGGGCCTGTCTTCGAAGTAACACCCCCAATGAAAGAAAACACCGAGGCTTGAGTTTTCCCCAAGTTCCTTTTTATTGAATATGTCCTATTGGCACATCTGGGGAAACCCGAATCTGAAAGTTTCCAGGTTTCCCCCACCCAAAGAAAAGTTCAAGTCACTAACCCAGCACCCACAAGTCCATCATATGATCCAATCAAAACACCGTCCCAACTGGAAGTGCTTCCCAGTTACAGCCCTCCAGGTGCAGGGTAAGATGGCCTTGACTTTCTGAGAAAGGAATGTTGTTATCACTATATATCATCACTGCTCCATATAATCCCCCCCTCCCAGTATCCCACAGTAGTAAATGTGGCCGGTCCGAAGGCCTGTCAGGCCAAAAGATGGCTTTCAGGCCTGACAGGCCGCCCCCCCCCTAGTCAGAAAAGTGTGTCCTGAAACAAGAGTAGCATCGTGGTTAATCATTCAGCATAGTAACCACCTCTCCCTCCCCTAGGAGGACTCTTTGGCTTATCAGGAAATTTATCATGGAATTGCTTTACTAGTCTATCTGCTTTGACATCCCAACCTGTCAGGAAGGCTTGACAGGTGGATATAGAAAGTATTGAGGCCATTTGTGTGAAGTCCTCACTGAAGTATCCTCAAAGGAGAATCTGTAACATGTGCTGATCCACATATTCCAGAACAATATTATAATTTCCTCTTTCTTGAGGATTAGGAGCAAGAATCCTTACTATGTGAATGTGTCCCTCACTGTAACTCCTACAAATATTTGCAATGCACAGGAAGTCTCTGATTTTCTTATAGTGGGTTGCATTTGATATTTGGACACCAGTTTTCATGGAAAGGCCTCGATGCTTTTGGGGTGAACATCCTGAGGTTCAGAGGTGGGTTTCAGCAGGTTCTGACCAGTTCTGGAGAACCAGTAGTGGAAATTTTGAATAGTTTGGAGAACCGGTAGTAAAAATTCTGACTGGCCCTGCCCCCATCTATTCTCTGCCTCTTGAGTCCCAGCTGATCAGGAGGAAATGGGGATTGTGCAGTATCCTCTTGGATTGGGGAGGGAATGGAGATTTTACAGAATCCTTCCTCTGGATTGGGGAGGGAATGGAGATTTTACAGTATCCTTCCCCTGCCATGCCCACCAAGCCACACCCCCAAGCCATGCCATGCCCACCAAGCCACATCCACAGAACCGACAGTAGAATTTTTTGAAACCCACTACTGCTGAGGTTCACTAGCCAAGAAGATGACTTGGCAAGGAGATCTATGAAGATGGGACATTAGACAGCTCTCATTCCAGTCAAATGAGTTGAGAATCTTCTTCTGAAGAGTCCTGACCAATTCTTCTTCTCTGTCTTCTGTGTTTTTCAATTCTTCCTCCTCAATTCTTCATGATTTTTTTTGAGGGGGGGACAGGGAGGGTAATGAAAACATAAGGTGTTAGACCACCAGAGGTGTTACATGAATACATAAATAATATTGGTGCAGTTCTTTGAAGATGAAAGGTGTTATGTGGCTGCTTGAGTGTTATCCCAGTTTCAGAGCTCTGAAATATTTGATGTGATTATGTGTGCACATAATATTTAATGGTAATTCAATATGCAAATTCACAACGTTATTTACATTTCTTCCAGGCAAGCTTAATTTCTAGTTATCGGAGAAAGAGAGAAATCTTTTGCACAAATAAGGTACTGCTTATTCAAAAGGTCCCTTAAGGCTACTCGGGACCATAAGCTCCCAGGAGTTTCTTCCGTTCTCTTCTTTCTTTTTTCTTAAGCTGTCCATAAGATGACAGGCGGAGCTCGTTGGTGGTGTTACTATGGATTACTGATGAAACAATGAAGCATAATATGTCCATCAAAATTAGACCTCTGGTGAAGGATTGAGGGGTTTAACAATTTTTTTAAAAAGGCATATGAAAAAAAGACCACATCCAGAATCTTCACCAGTCTTAGAAACTTAGATCAATCCACATTTTGACTTGTCCGTCAATTTCAGACAGAATTAAATTCTTCAACAGTTTTGTTATTATATAGGAATGTCACTGACTTTTTTTTTTCCTAGGATGACCAATATTGGAAAGAACAGGGTGATAATTTAAGCTCTTAAACTCTGTGAAATATAACTCGCACTGGCTATGTTGGCTGGAAAATAACAAAGGATTTTCGGCTGGGTTCCACAAACTGAAGGGCACATATGACTTTCTTTCTCCAGCATGGATTTTCAAACCTTCCCCATCTCAGACATAAATGGCAAGAGTGATCATAAGGTCTGGTGTCCTTTGATTAGAAACAGGAAAGGGTTGGTTAGGTTTCAGCTGGAGATATAGAATTTTTAGGAGTGGCACTTAAGTAGGATGGTTACCATTGGGCTTGTTGATGTTTGTAGAAGGATTGAGTTAATTAGGTACCTTAACTCATGTGTGTGCTTAGAATGTAGGAAGGAGAAGAAGAAGGAGGAGGAGGAAGAGAAGGAGAAGGAGGAGGAGGAGAAGGAGAAGGAGGAGGAGAAGGAGGAGGAGGAGGAGAAGGAGAAGGAGGAAGAGTAGGAGAAGGAGGTGGAGGAGGAGGAGGAGAAGGAGAAGCAGGAAAGGATAATGCTATCTTTCATCAGAATATGATTTGAGAATTTATATGTCATAAATATTGGGAAATGAATTGCGGGGAGAATGGAGGTCTTCCTGAATCTCACTTTTTTCCCCAAGTAAAAAAAAGAGGAAATAAATTGCACCATCAACTATTGAAGGTTTTACTGCTGAATTTTGGAGGTGTGAATGGGGCTATTCACTCATACCTGCTTCTTTGCCAGAAAACAGGCCATCAACATTTCTGTAAATTTCTACTGCAGGGGATGGCAACCTTAGCTGGCTCCGAATACTTTCCTATCATCCAAGATCTCATGAGAAAAGAACTATTTTATGGGAGACTTCTGAGCACCTTGTTCTATCTTTTGCAAATCTGGAAGCCTTCTACTGAGTATCAGCGTTAGCTGACAATGTTCCTAAGCCTTCAGTTATGTACCCTTAACTCATATGTGTACTTAGAATGTGGAATCATAGGGCTGGAAAGGGACTATAGTCCAACCCCCTGCTTAAGGCAGGAGACCTTGTACCATCCATATGAGTTGCGGTAGTGCAGTGCTTAGAGTGCAGTACTGCAGGTTACCTCTGCTGCCTGCCAGCTGCCTGCAATTTGGCAGTTCAAATCTCACCAGGCTCAAGGTTGATTCAGCCTTCCATCCTTCAGAGGTGGGTAAAATGAGGAGCCAGATTGTTGTGGACAAGAGGTTGACTCTGTAAAGTGCTTAGAGAGTGCTGTAAAGCACTGTAAACTTTATACTGTAAAGCGGTATATAAATCTAAGCGCTATTGCTATTGCCATTCTAGTCAAATGGTTGTCCACTAATATCCATTCTTTTTGAAAACCTCCAGCTATTATTCCATGGATTATTCCATGGATTAATTGCTCTCACTGTCAGGAAATTTCTCCTTCTGAATTGGATCTCTCTTTAACAAGCTTTCACCCATTACTTCTTGTCCTGCCCTTTAGTGATTTGAGAATAATACCTCTTCTCTGTGGCAGGCCCTCAAGTACTGGCAGAGATCTGCCATGACCCTCCTAAGACTTCTCTTCAATAGGTTAGACATACCTAGCTCCCTCAACTGTTCATTTTTAAGATGTTCAATTCACCGTACAGAAATTTTGGTCATCTGGACCAGTGTGTAACCATTAAGAATTCACCATTCTGTGTCCGGTTCAATGCATTTAGTAGAATTAATGAACGGGACCATAATCTCTGAACCCACTGAAGACAAATGGAATGTGATGTGCTTTAATTAGACTTATTTTAAGCCTAACTAATTTGTCTTAATAGGACATATCCTACTGTTATACTAAAAGCTCCCCTAAAATAACTTTTATCTGTGTTGAACTTACTGGCAACGAGAGCAATAAGAAAGTCCCTATTGTAACCGAGGGAGATAATTATTTCTCCTTCCCATAATCTGTCAGACAGTAATAGCATTTGAAGATAGTATTGATAGTTAGGAGAGTTCTTGTGGTTAAGACATCAGGCTAGGAACCAGGAGACTGTGAGTTCTAGTCCTGCTTTAGACCCAAAGCCAACTGGGTTGATTTTGGGCATAACATACGGTAATATCAGTCATTTTCTCTTATCCCTAGGAACCACGCAATGGCAAAACCATTCTGAAATCTTGCCAGGAAAACTGCAGGGATTTTGACCAGTCAGTTTGCAAGACTCAAAGTGATGGAGTTGAAACAATGAAAATTGGGACATAATTTCTAACTTAAGAAATAAGGAAGAATGACAGTAACTTTCCCATATATCCAATCTGTGAAATATATTACTGGTACTTTCCAAAATACTTTCCCAAGCTTGCATTTTGTAAATGACGGTGAAACTAGAGGATGTGATGGTTTAAGTCAAGTTGAATTCTGCCTGACCTCTCCACAGGTACCTGCCTCTTATTATTTATTTATTTATTTGAAACTTACTGAAATTTATTTCAATAAGAATAAGGTTATAGAGAGGTAGCCCAGTGATTCAAATGATGAAACTTCCATTTGGGCACTCAACTTGAAGACATCCCCAATATTCTCAGACATCACTGAATATCTGAAGAGTTGAAATCCATGGATATAGATTCTACCCCAAAAGATTAAAATTGATTGGGAGAGATTCTGAAACATTTCAAAGAGGAATATTTGGAGGTCATCTGAAGAACCTATGGATTAAATTTAGCAACTTGGGTTCTTAAAATCAATATTCTACCAGATCCTCATTCAGTTTGCTTTGGCTTTTAGCTGGAGTCAAAATGAAATTCATAATTTATATTTCCTACTACTATTTTATTTCCTGTGTTGTAGCCAACTGACATTGTTGCCTTCTTCTAGAGAAGTTGAGATTATGACTTGAATATATAGAGATAAGAAATCAAATAAAATCTTCCAGTTCCTCCTCTTTTCTCCAGCAAGTTAAAATATCAACACTTCACATACAAACAAATGCAAATGGGAGGGGAAAAAGTATGCATTAACATTCTACTGGGTATAAGGTTAAGATAAAGGTTTCCCTTGCACATAGGTGCTAATCGTTCCCGATTCTAGGGGGTGGTGCTCATCTCTGTTTCAAAACCAAAGACCTAGCACTGTCCGAAGATGTCTCTGTGGTCATGTGGCTGGCATGACTCAATGCCAAAGGCTCACGGAATGCTGTTACCTTCCCACCAAAGGTGGTCCCTATTTTTCTACTTGCATTTTATATGTGCTTTTGAACTGCTAGACTGGCAGAAGCTGGGACAAGTAATGGGAGCTCACCCTGTTACAGGACGCTAGGGATTTGAACTGCTGAAATGCTGACCTTTCGATCAACAAGCTCAGTGTCTTTGCCACTGAGCCACCACGTCCCTCACTGGGTGTAAGCACCGACATATAAATGTACTTGTTGTGTCCTGGTTTCCAGCCATCTACTCTCACATCAATTGCTGGATCCCAATTTGAACACCGAAGTTCTTGACCAGTTGCGTACGCCTGCCTGTCACTCAAAGGAAGTCAGAAACTTCCCTCATTACACTCGTCATGTTCCATGGCACGAAGACATAGGGAAGTTGTCAACCTGTCCTGCTGTTTATTGTCAGAAAACCTCATAAACACTCTCTCTCCATAAATGGTATCAGCCCAATTAAAGAGCTCTTTACTCCCCCTGATATCTTGAGCCAGAAAATATTGATTTATCCACCTATGGACTGAGCGTAAAAACATCTCTTAATGAGAAACAACACTGAGCCCTCCTGAACTCTGATCTATAACCCTATAATATACTCTCTCTGTTTTCTGTTAAGTGGTCAAGTGACTCATCAGCAGAGAAGGAAGGACATGCTGATTCTTTAATGTTGACACTCAGCTACTCAAAAGGAATTACAAATCTTCATTTTAATGGGAGGTGAAGAGAGAGCTTGCTTTTATGCTGGGCTTTCAGCTTGTTTGACAAGACTTCTCTTAATAAGTGAACCATTGTTGGGGGTACACTGTCCATCAAATGCCATAACCGTTTAAGCAGGAGCACTGCTAAACTAAACACAATCAAGATCGCCTTGTATAATATTGTATCTCAGTGACAAATAGCAGAAATTTAACAGGATGTGGCACATTCTCCATTTCTCTCTCTCTCTCTCTCCTTTTTAAAGGAATGGGGTAGTCAGAAAGTTCACGTCTCTGTGCGATGTATCTGAAGGTACGACCTTATTGAATTAAGAAGAAAGCTTGTATAACCTGCTACTGTTCTCAACATTTTAAAATATTTTAATGGGAGCTTCCGGCTAGCTGGAATTGCTTCCGCTTCAAATCCCATTGTTGTGGCCTACCAGCTGCTAGCGGAGCTGCCAGCAGATTCGGACAGTGAGGAGGTTGGGGAGGAACATGGGCCAGTCCTGGAGTCTGGGGAAGGCTCTAATGAGGGCTCTGTGTCGGAGGCAGAGAGGGAGCCAGGGCAGCATGACAGTTATCAGCTGCCTTTGGAGTCGGACATCAGTGAGGCAGAAGAACAGCTGGATCCTGTTCCCAGTGGGCGCATGCCCAGAGTTGCCAGACGAAGGGAACAGCTAAAGAACAAGGGTCGACTTGGTAGTAAGGCCACAGATGGACGATGGCCCCTCCCAGAGGGAATAAAAGAGGAGCGAAAGGGGAGTGGAGTTTGCAGGAGACAATTAGCTCGCCTAATTGGTTTGTGACTCTCCAAGACTCCTTGCCAAGTTTTGAAGATATTGGCCTGGCAGCTGTCCAAGCCAGGTAAAGTCTGTGACTGTAAATTCTCCCTTGAAAGACTTTGCTGAAGGTGAATTAGAGGAATTCCCTGTTTAATAAAAGGGATTTTGTCGGGACCAGTATTCTGCTTCATGCTTTTTGGGGAAGCTTAAGTCAGAACACCCATCTTAAGAAATGGATAAATATTAGGAGACCAATAAAGAGAATTTGAAAAACATTTTATAACACGAGTTAGAAAGTGTTGGGGAATAGGGCTGAACTGGTCCCACGAATAACTGCCCACCAGAGTTTCAAAGCAAACAACTTTTGATTTTCATGCTTTGGGGGGTTTTTTAGTGTTATAAATACCACCACTTGCAGGACTCACAAGAATTGCTTGGATCTGTTGAATCAATGGCACATCACCCAGCACTTGGAACTGATATTTTTCAAAGGTTTCTTTCCAACTGCATCATCCGTGTGCCTTACAGTTGACAAATTTAAATGGCATTGCTGCATCGCCATATGCTGTATCCGAGAGAGCTTTAAAGATCAAGCATAGAGGCTTTATTGAGTTCTAGATGTAGATTTATCATGTCAATCATTCCATGCAGGATTCAGCAAATTTACCAAAAGATTTAGATTTGGAAAACGAGAGTGATGTTAAAATAGGTGGACAATGTAAAAGTATAAAGTACTTTGCACAAGGTAGGGTTATGTGATTGGTTAAAATTGATCCATCACCGCCTAAGGTAAGAATCACACCAAGCTATTGATCAAGGGATTCCAACTTCCAGGATGGAGTCAATGCAAATCTCTGGAAGTTTGTGTGTGTGTGTGTGTGTGTGTATTAACGGGATGCCAAATCACAATTAGAAAAACTTGCTGTTGATTTTTTTATAGTATGTGAGGCTACCTTGTTTTGTTTTTATGGAATACAGAATAACAGAGTTAGAAGGAATCTTGGAGCAGTGGTGTAATTCAATTTTTTTTACTATTGGTTCTGTGGACGTGGCTTGTGGACATGGCTTGGTGGGCGTGGCAGGGGAAGGGTACTGCAAAATCCCCATTCCCTCTCCACCCCTGGGGGAAGGATATTGCAAAATCTCCATTCCCTCTCCACTCTGAGGCTAACCAAAGGTGATTATTTTCTGGTTCTCTGAACTACTCGAAATTTCTGCTACCAGTTCTCCAGAACCTGTTCCCCTGGCTAATAATTCTCATTATGAGGAAGTTTCTCCTTAATTCCAGATTAAATCTCTCCTTTATTAATTTCCATCCATTTTTTTTAATCTTGCCCTCTGATGCTTTGGAAAATAAATTGATCCCTCTTCTTTGTGGCAGCCCCTCAAATATTGAAATACTGCTTTTTTTCCCCCTTCTGCATTGTATACAGATAGCTTAGTTTCTTTCTCAGTAGTCTAGATTCCATACTTTCAACTTCTAAGACTGTGATGGCGAACCTATTGCATGGGTGCCACAGGTGGCACGTGGAGCCATATTGGTGGGCACGCAAGCTCAGCTCTGGCATGCATGCGTGCACCGGCCAGCTGATTTTCGGGCCTTCTGGGCCCACCAGAAGTCAGGAAACACATTGTTTCTGGAGGGCCTCTGGTGGTGGGGGGAGGCCATTTTTGCCCTCCCCAGGCTCCTAGAAAGGCTCTGGAGCCTGGGGAGAGAGAAAAACCAGGCCCACCATGCCATTATATGCCAAAAGCAGGGGGAGCACAGGGGGGCACATTGAATTATGGATGTGGGCACGCGTGTGTGTGACCCCACCACACTACTTACTAATTATTCTTTTCACATCTACTTACTAATTGTTCCCAACTTCTTCAGGGCTACTGGGATGTAGTTAACAATCACAATTTAAAAAAAAAAAAATCTAAACCATCAGAGAATGGATGGTTAGAACTTGGCTAACATAGGGTTCCTTCAAGAACCCTTTATTTTTAATCATTGGACTTTTAAAATGAGAACGCTGGCCTTCAAAATTCAGTTTTCCCAGGCAGCTTAAAAGAGAGGAAAATCACAGGCAAAGTCTAACAGCTCGTTATGTAGAGACATTGAGTTGGCTGTGACATTTGAAATATGCTCGAGGAGGTAGACATTAATACTTTGCGTTGGAAGATAGTAGATGACATCTTCATAACAGGCCAGAGAAATTACAACATGGCCAAACGATGGAGATTGACTGTCCAAAAAGATTAAAGAGAGAAAAAACAGAATATCTTTAAAGATTGGAAAAGAAAAGAAATGAAACCTGTAGCAAGCCTATAGTCTATAATATATAGAGGTATCAGATACACCCTGTTAGACCTAGGAAGTCTTTGAAAATATAGAGATCCCAGTTTAAAGCTTTCTTTTTCCCTTCAAAGAATAATGAAAGTTGCCAAGGTCTGTAACTTGCATATCACACAATCTGTATTTTTCCTTTCCATCCTTTATCATCTCCCTTGACATTCTTCCTTCTGCTCTTTCTCTTATTTCAAGGAAGCAAAGCCTGCACAAAAGGAAGCAGATGCAAAAGAAAAGTGGTGGCAGGAATAGAATTGAAATGAAGGAAATAACAAGGCTCTGTGAAACAAACATATTTGGGAGCAAGGCCTATGGAGATTCTTAGTCATCCAGATCATGGTTGTCCCAAAGATGCTTTTTCAAGAGGCAATTGGACTTTCTGATTTTTCTCTGAAGACATTTCACTTCTTATCTTCAGCTCTGACTGGATGGCAGGGGAATGGAAGGATTTATATCACATAGGAGAACAAACCCATCAGGACGACATTCAGCAGTCCATCTGCATTTAAAAGACAAAGGCCACTGTTTTGAAGACCACAAAGTCCACATTTTGGACAGAGAGGACCACTGGTTTGAAAGAGGGGTCAAAGAGGCCATCTATGTCAAAATTGAACGGCCCACTCTCAACAGAGGGGGAGGGATATGACATCATCTATCTCCAGACTTCAACACAGTCATTTCAGCATTTCCAAGAAGGGTCCAGACCCATTTGCACCACTCAGGTGACCCTGAGGACACAGACAAACCTCCAAGTGGCCTCAATGACTCTCAAAAAGGATGCAAATGACCAGCTGTCTGCAAGGAATATAAATCCTTCCATTCCCCACCATCCAGTTTAAGCTGAAGAAGCTTCTTGGAGGAAGCTTCTTTGGTCTTCAAAGAAAAATCAGAAGGGCCAGTTGTCTCTTGAAAAAGCATCTTTGGGACAATCATGACCTGGACTGAGAATCTCCATAGATGTGTCAAATGATTGTACAACAGTAGAAGCTTGACTGTTGAATTTCAATTCTTCTTCTAAAGATGCAGAAGGACTCCAGTCTCATGGTCCTAAATAAAAAGGCAATTTCTAAAGCTGGTTTATGCCAAGTCAGATCACTGGCTCATGAAGATTAGGGGACAACCAAAATTTAGCCGAGGACTATAATTGGCTTTTGAGTAATGTACTCAGATCTTACTTAGAGTAAACAGGACAAGGAAAAAACTAAGTTTGATTTAACTAAATGTGAATTGAATTTAAATTAGTTTAGTTTGCTATAATATGGTTATTTCCCATCTGTTAAAAATTTCACATTTGACCACATTAAAAATGACAATTCTAAGGCTAATTTTGGAAATTCAACTGCCTACAAATACTTTTTGAGATGTGGAAATGAGAGGGAAGGCAAAAACTAAAACAGGCTGAAGCAGCTTAAGATAGAAGAGTTACTGTTCTTCAGAAGTCGGGGTCACAAAGAGAAGCAGTGCAAGAACAGAAATTGTAGTAGCTTTGAAGAAAACTGATATGGGAAATAGCGAGTACTATCCCTTGGGTACTGGTAGCCATATTGTTTGGAGGTCAGGTGGAGCTGGGTTGGCTCTCTAGGATTTTGGAGTCTACTAACCACAGGGGTGGGCTTCAAAAATTTTGGCAAGGGGTTCTCTGCCTGGCTGCTGGGTAGGTGTGGCCATGGGGGGCATGGCCTAGTTGGCCTCCTGCACCATGGCGGGGGCGT
The DNA here is from genome assembly GCA_030761175.1 of Masticophis lateralis. NCBI lineage: Eukaryota > Metazoa > Chordata > Lepidosauria > Squamata > Colubridae > Masticophis > Masticophis lateralis. The sequence goes on along the minus strand of JAUDYJ010000012.1, from coordinate 19,570,406 downwards.
TTTTTGCTTTCCCCAGGCTCCAGAGGCTTTCCTTGAGCCTTCATGCATGCCGTGAACTTACCTGCATCCAAAACAGTCCGCATGGGGCCTCCTGGGAGGGACAAGGTGGGAGGGGTGGGCCCAGCCAGGAGTGGGATTTGGGGGTTCTTTTAACTGTACAGAATCTTAGCTTGAGGTTCTCCCGAACCCCTGCAAACCTCCAGCAGCCCACCCCTGACTAACCATGATGTATGTAAAAGAACTTGTAACTTATAACTTGTAATATCTTAAGACTATCTATCTACCTGATAAACTGCTTGAATCCCCTGCTTCACATTTTGGGACTTCTTGTTTTTGGTTGAGAAAGATCGGATGCGTTCACTGTTGTTGTTCTTGTTCAAGTCGTGTCGAACTCTGTGACCTCATCGGATATAGCATGCCAGGCTCCCCTGACCTCCACTTCCTCCTGGAGTTTTGTTGTGACCTAAGCTTACTGAGTTATTACAAGATGCAATTAGTCCCAAATAAACCTATTTTATTGTAACAGCTGAGAATTACGTTCATTCCCAGCTGAGTCCCAATTAGTTGCAAAACAAGTCCTTCGGAAGATGTTCTTCAGGATAATCACCAACCTTTATCTTTGACACCCTGCCAAAGGCCTTACTTGGCAAAGCCCCACGAAGTTCAGAAACAAACAAGAGATGCCGACTGGAAACAGAGTTAGCAATGTTGCTTTCCTGCAAAAACACCTAAGTGCCTTTGTTTCTCTTTTAAGCCTTATGGAAGGGGCCAATCATCTCCTGGCCTTACTCCTGAGTTGTCCCTTTTGCTTTAGCTGTGCTTGCCTTCTGGCAGCTCTGTGCATGCGTACACTAAGAACAGGCTCTTCCTGTTCCTCTGCCTCTCTGTTGTCCGACTCTGGGGGCTCCAGAGTCTGCTCATCACTCCCAGATGGCCCTGGTCCCATCTCTGCCTCCGATGCAGAGTCCTCGTCCGGGCTTTTCCCAGACTCCAGGACTGGCCCATGTTCCTCCCCAGTCTCCTCACTGTCTGACTCTGCTGCCAGCTCTACGGGCTCCTGGCAGACCACAACAAGTTTGCTCAAATTCATGTTCATTGCATTGATGACACTATCTAATCATCTCATCCTCTGTTGTCCCCTTCCCCTTTTGCCAACATTAGGGACTTTTCCAAGGAGTCCTCTGTTCTGATTTGGTGGCCAAAGTATTTGAGCTTCAAGTTCATATCTGTCCTTCCAAAAGAACAGTCTGGATTGATTTCCTTTAGGATTGACTGATTTGATCTCCTTGCAATCAAGAGTTTTCTTCAACATTCATAATATACATTTAATTGGATCAGTTAAAGAAGCATGAGTTCCAGATGTTGCTTCAACAGTGAGACAGGCAGCATATAAATTTAATAAATAAAGAATAACATCTGTGCAATTTGTGAAGCTTGTTTTAAGCTGTTTTTCCCTTCCTCCTCCTTTCAAGGAAACCTCAGTATCAAAATTAACAACACAATATTCCTTAACATTGCAGAATCGAAAAAGTTCAATTTTATCTTCTTTATGCTATTGATTGGATAAAACTGGAAGGACACCAAGGACTAAGTGTTCCATGAAAAGTGGATTGAAGTTTAAGTTTTTGATGTTCTTTTGGTTATATACAATGAAAAATAACTTCCTAAATGGAAGAGCAATTCAAAAGGGGAATTGATTAATCAGAAAGGTGAGCGATCTCCTTTAGTGGTTTTCTTTCTTTACAGATTAACAGAGTTGGGTGGGACCTTGTAGGTCATCTAGTCCAACCCCCCATCCAAGCAGGAGACCCTACACTATTTCTGACAGATGGCAGTCCAGTCTCTTCTAGTGATGAAGCTCCCACAACTTCCAAAGGCAACTTCTGTTCCACTGATTGTTCTCACTGTCAGAAAATTTCTCCTTATTTCCAGGTGGAAACTCTCCTTGATCAGTTTCCATTCATTATTCCTTGTCAGAACCTTTGGGTGCCTTGGAAAATAGCTTGACCCCCTCCTCTCTGTGTCAGCCGCTCAAATATTGGAAGACTGATAGCTTGTCTCCCCTGGTCCTTCTCTTCACTAGCTGTTAGATCGGCGCAGGAAGAAGATGAGACCAGCAGAGTTCAAGTAACAACGTTTATTAACGAGAACTGAACTGGCGCTGCGCTGCCGGAGCTCTCCTTATATTTGCTCCGGCAGACACACCACCCACTGACAGGGATTCAAAACTCCCGCCGAAAGAATCCCAGGCAGATGTCCTTATAAGGACATAACACTCCTCCCCCCCTAGTTCTTAGTCTGTCCATCAAGGAAAAAGTCACTGAGGTATGCAGGGCGTGCTCGCGTAGACCTGCGCAGTCCATTTGCTGGCTGAAAGCCTTCCTGGTCGGAAGGTGCTCTCTCGGCTCCGGGCTTTTTCCCTGGAGTCAGATTGGATCTGGCTGTCGAGGATGCGGGCGATGCTCCCAAACCTCCGGCCGGGTCGTGGACCTCCGCCTGTGGGTGATGCTGGTCTTCTTCGTTCCCGCTCGAGCCATGGAATTGCCGGCACAGATCCTCGCCCTCGACCGGTCCGGAACTCCTGAGCCACGGTAGGTCCCTGGGTCTCCCTTGGGTTCCCACTGGGTCGGGGTTGCACTGGTTCGGTCTTGGGTGCGAGTCCGGCGGTGGTTGCTGGGTCAGGTCCTCGGGGTCTCCGCTTGAGTCCGATCCACTCCCGGGGCGGCAGGTGGTTCGGGTTGGTGAAGGGCCGGCTTTGTCGGGGTGGCGTAGGCCACCTTCGCAGGGGTGGTGTAGGCCCTCTCTGCAAGGTTGGCGCCGCCGGGGTGGTTGCTGCCCTTCGCGGCCTCCTCTGCAGGGGTGGTGTAAGCCTTCTCTGCAGGGTTGGCGTTGCTGTGGCGGTCGCCGATTCTCGTCGTTGGGGTGTTCGCCCTGGTTGGGCTGGTGTAGGCCTCCCCTGCAGGGGTGGTGGAGGCCTTCCTCGCAGGGTTGGTCTTCTGCTCGGTCGGGCTGTTGTTGGGGTGCCCTCTGGTGTGCTGGATGGAGGTCCCCCTCCCTGGGGTGTCGGTAACCTACTTCGCAGGGTTGATGTTGGCCTCCCCTGCTCGGTTGTCCCCGGTCTACTTGGCTACTGTCGTCAGGGGATAGGTCTTGGGCATTGGGGTGTCGACTGCTGTCCACCCCACGGTGCTTCGGGGTTCCCCTTTGGTCTTGTCCCCGGTCTACGGGCCCTGGCTCGGATCTGGCTTGGCTGGGCATTGGTGCGCCCGCTCTTCCAGGATGTTGTAGGCCCACCTCGTCGGGGAGGTTTAGGCCTACCTCGTTGGGGTGGTTTGGGCCTACCTCGTCGGGGTGGTTTAGGCCTACCTCATCGGGGTGGTGTAGGCCTACCTCGTCAGGCTGGTTTCCGCCCGATTCCCTCCATCTTTTGCGGAGCTGGTCGATGTGACGTCTCACGACCTGTCCATCTTCCAGCTCAACCCGGTAGGATTTCGGGCCGGTTGTGCTGTGTACTGTTGCTTTAAGCCATTTCGGCGAGCCGTGAAAATTGAGCGCAAAAATGGCATCGCCGATGGCAAAATGACGGAGTTGGCGGCTAGCGGTGGCAGGCACCTCAGAATTATATTGTGGGTGCAGTCTGTCCAGGGGTGACCAGAGTCTTCTGCCCATCAAAAGCTCGGCAGGGTACTTCCTTGTGGCAGAGTGCGGTGTGATGTGCTGGGTGAGCAGAAAGGTGTTGATGCGCTCATGCCAGTCTCCCGGGCCCATCTTGGTGAGTGCCTCTTTGGTGAGCCTCACCATCCGTTCAGCCTGTCCATTTCCAGCCGGTCTGTAAGGGGCAGAGAGGGCGTGGCGGATGCCCAGGCCTGCCAGGAAAGCTTCCATGGGCACGGACTTAAGTTGGGGACCGTTGTTGGAAACCAAAACGTCCGGAAGCCCATGGGTTGCGAAAAGCCGACGGAGAGCGCGGATTGTGGCTTCTGTTGTGGTAGATGCCATGGGGATGACCTCGAGCCATTTCGAGAAGGCATCGACCATGATGAGAAGGTGGCGCCCCTGGATCGGACCCGCGAAGTCTATGTGGATCCGAGACCAGGGGGAGCTAGGAGCCTCCCAAGGCGTCGGGTCTGACTGTGGCGGCGCTGCTCTGACTTCTTGGCACGGGCTACACCTGGCGACCCATTGCTCAATGTCTTTGTCCAGTGATGGCCACCAGACGTAGCTCCGTGCCAGGGCTTTCATCCGGACGATGCCCGGGTGTCCTTTATGGAGAGCCTCAAGCATTTTCCGTTGGAGAGTGCTGGGAATCAGCACCCTATCTCCCCATAGCAAACAGCCGCTCATGGTGGACAGCTCCCCTTGCTTGCGGCTGAATGGGCTGAAGTCATCGCTGTCGATTCGCACCGGCCATCCCCTCAGGATCCAGGACTGGACTTGGCGGAGGATGGGGTCGTTCCGCGTGTGCGTGGCCACGTCGGCAGATGTGACTGGACAGCTGCTGTCGTTGTCAATGTGCAGCAGCTCAAGTGTGGGAGCCGGGTCTTCAACGGCTTCTGCAGATGGGCATCTGCTTAGTGCGTCGGCGTTTGCAATAGACTTTCCAGGCTGATGGACAAGTCTATACGAATAGCCGGCAAGAAAAATGGCCCAGCGAGTCATTCGAGGTGACATGAAGGCGGGGGTTTGCTTGTCACCGGCGAGGAGGCCCAGAAGCGGCTTGTGGTCGGTGACAATGGTGAAACGTCATGCATAGAGGTATTCGTGGAAACGCTTCACCCCTGCGACAATTGCCAACGCCTCTTTGTCCAGTTGGCTGTAGTTGCGCTCAGCGCTGGACATAGTCTTTGAGAAATAGGCGATGGGGGCTTCACAGCCGGTAGGCAGTTCGTGGCTGAGGACAGCGCTGACTCCGTAAGGTGAAGCGTCGCAGGTGAGCCTGATGGGCAGCGTCTCATTGTATTGAATGAGAACGCTGTTGGATGTCAAAAGTTGTTTGACGGCTCGAAAGGCAGATTCCTCCTCGCGGCCCCACCTCCAGGAAGCCGCCTTTGCCAGTAAGCGATGTAGCGGCTCAGCAATTGTGGCTTTCTGTTGGAGGAAGATTGCATAGAAGTTAAGCAATCTAAGGAAAGCCTGAAGCTCCGCTTTATTTTTGGGGCTGGGCGCTTCATGGATAGCTTTAACTTTTGATTTGGTGGGGTGGATGCCAGAGCTATCTATGAGATAGCCCAGGAACTCAACCTCCTGTACCCCAATGATGCACTTGTCCCGTCTGACTCTCAAGCCCTTCTCTCTGAACCACTGGAGTACAAGCCTCAGCCGGTCAAAGAGTTGTGCCTTTGAGTCCCCGGAGATGAGAACATCATCGAAGTAAGGCACCACCCCTGGAATGCCTTGGAGAAGGCGTTCCATCATAGATTGGAAAATTCCTGGGGCGGCACTGACTCCAAACTGGAGACGGTTACACTTAAATGCCCCCCTATGGGTGACAATTGTTTGAGCCTCCGCCGTTTGTTGATCAACTGGCAGTTGCTGGTAAGCCTGGGCCAGGTCCAGTTTTGCAAAAATTTTGCCCTTGCCGAGTGAGTGAAACAAATGCTGCACTACTGGTACAGGATATGTGCTCTGCGGCAATGCCTTGTTGATTGTCACCTTGTAATCAGCGCAGATGCGCACAGATCCATCCTGCTTCATTGGGGTCACAATGGGAGTCTCCCATGAAGCATGATCGATGGGTTCCAGGATGCCTTGGGCAATCAGCTTATCTAGCTGAGCATCTACTTTGGACCGCAAGGTGAGTGGAACCCGGCGGGGCTTGAGCCGAATTGGGGTTACCCCCTTGTCCAGATTAAAGGAGATGGGTTTCCCTGTGAAAGTCCCTAATTTACCATCGAAGACTTCTTGGAACTCTCCGATGAGTGAGTTGAGTTCGCCTACACTAATCTGGTGGATGCCTCCAATAGAAAGCCCCAACGACTGGAACCACTCTACGCCTAGCAGGGTCAGGCGGCTATGCTCCACGACGGTGATTGGGAGCTGGCCCCGGAACTGTTTGAAGGCAATTTGAAGGCTGGTTCTTCCAAGGACGCCGATGGGATTCCCGCCAAAATCCACCAGTCGGGAGTGTAGGAGCTCAAGTTGGCGCCTGGTTAGTGCCGGCTTCAGTCTCTTCACTTGGTGCCAGTCAATGATGGAATAGACGGAGCCAGAGTCTACCTCCATCTTGCATGGCAAGCCTTCGGCCAACAGTGTCACATGGAATTTGGTGGCACTGTTGCTGCAGGTGTGGGCGATAGTTGTTTGATTCACCGCGCCGCCCTGCGAATCGTTGTGATCGTCGCGTCTGTGCTGGAATGAGGACCGTTTGGATGTCCTCTGGGTATCGCGGTGATTTTCAGGATTCCGGGGCCTGATCGACTCGGGAACCGGATCAGTGGCTCTGCATGCCTCAGCGATGTGCCCCTTCTTCAGACAACGTCGGCAGGTTGCGTCATGCCAGCGGCAGGATTGGCGGGGATGGTTTCCCTTGCAACTGCCGCACTGATCGTTGCGGCGGCCATCTTTTTGAATTTCCCGCCTTGATGGGTGGGAAACTTTGAAAACGGCCATCTCCTCCTCCGAATCCGATGCTGTGGCGGATTCTTCAGATGACTCTGGGGTCGACTTGCGGATCTTATGGATCCCTCGTGATTTGAGCATTTCTGCGGCTGCTTTTTCCGATGTTTCAGCAGCCGTAGCCTCCTCGAGAACGTCTTTCAGGGAAAGTCTTTTCCTGCTTAGGAATTTCTTTTGGAGGCTTGCATCTCTCATCCTGAACACGATCCCGTCGCGTAAGGCATTGTCAACATTTTCAAACTCGCAGTTTGCTGCGATTTGACGCAATGCCGCCACGAAATCTTTGATAGATTCGTCTTCCTTCTGATTGCGTTGGCGGAAGGTGAACCGATTCGAGATGGGGGTGCCCGTGGGGCATAGTGGTCTTGCAGGGCAGTCTGTAGATCCACCCAGGACATGACTTCGATGTCCCTGGGTGCGACGAGGTTGACGGCGAGCTCCAGGACATCGGTTCCACAGTGAGCTAGGAAGAGAGCTCTCTTCTGTTCGTCGTCCAGGTTGTTGTAGCCGTTTCCCCGAAGGAATTGGCGGAAACGGATCATATAGGAGCTCCATTTCTCCCGGCCGGGGTTGAATGGAGCAAGCAAGGCGAACGGCACTTGCGGCGTTGCCATCTCTCAGACTGCGGTGAGTGACTTCAGCTCGGAATGGCGATTGTGCCACGCGGTTGGTTCTTCTCTAGTCCTTCGTCGCCAGTGTTAGATTGGCGCAGGAAGAAGATGAGACCAGCAGAGTTCAAGTAACAACGTTTATTAACGAGAACTGAACTGGCGCTGCGCTGCCGGAGCTCTCCTTATATTTGCTCCGGCAGACGCACCACCCACTGACAGGGATTCAAAACTCCCGCCGAAAGGATCTTCAGCCAATCCCAGGCGGATGTCCTTATAAGGACATAACACTAGCCATGTTCAATTCCTGAAACTGTTCATCGTATGTTTTAGCCTCCAGTCCCCTCATCATCCTGGTTGCTTTTCTCTGCACTCTTTCTAGAGTCTCAACATCTTTTTTATAGTGTGGTGACCAAAACTGGATACAGGACTCTAGCTGTGGTCTTACTAAGGCTTTATAGAGTGGTATTAGTACCTCCCTTGATCTTGACTGTATCCCTCTGTTAATGCAATTTATAATTGCATTGGCTCTTTTGGATGCTGCTGCACACTGCTGGCTCCTATTTAACTGGTTGTCCAGTAGATATATTCAAGCACAGGATGGACATCACAATGACCAGGATGCTTAACTTTGGATTCTTGAAAAGAAAATTGGACTCAATGCAATAAATGGTCACTTCTTTCTATACTGTATATAATACAGAAATACTTGTATAGGTAGTCCTTGACTTACAACTTACAACTGTTCATTTAATGACCATTCAAAGTTACAATGGCACTGAAAAAAAGGACCTGACTATTTTTCACACTTACGACCATTGCAACATCCCCATGGTCACATGATTTATGTTCAGATACTTGACAACTGACTGGAGGAGCCTGGATAGCTCAGCAGACTAATGCATTGTAATTTAACTCCAGCTGTCTGCAATTACTGTAAGTTCGAATCTCGCCAGGCTCAAGGTTGACTCAGCCTTCTATCCTTTCTAAGGTAGGTAAATTGAGGACCCAGTTTGTGGGGGCAATAAGATGACTTTGTATAAATATACAAAAGTATGAAGGCTATTGCTTAACGCATTGTAAGCAGCCCTGAGTCTCTGGAGAAGGGTAACTAGTTATGCGACCCCCGAGCAAGTGACTGAGATCAGCAGTAAATTTGACTCTCAGATACAAGAAATACAAGAAAAGTTTGTGGAAGCTGAGGTTCGAAATCAGAACATACAGAATGATATCATTATGCTTCAAATTAAAACTATGGAATCAGCAATTAGATTAAGAGGTATTAGAGAAAATAAGAAAGAAAACTTAAGAGCAATTTCTGCAAAGGTTTTTGCTGAATTACTAAAGCTAGAAGATGAGATAATTCTTGGCTGTATAGAGAAAGTCTACAGAGTCAACTCACGTGTAGCTAAACAAAGGAATTTGCCCAGAGACATTGTTGTTTACTTTACTGATAGAAGATTGAGAGATGATATCTTACAAAAGTCCTACTCCGCCAGAGTGCAAGTAGAAGGTATACAAATTAATATTTTTAAAGAGTTACCACTGAAGGTCTTAAAGGACAGAAAAGAATTTGCTTTTTTGACTAAGGAATTGAAGAGAAGTAATATCCCATTCAGATGGGACTTACCAGTTGGTATAATTTTTAGATATCATGGTGTGAGATATTGTTTGAATACTATTGAAAAAGCGGAACATTTTTATAAAAATATCTTTAAGGGAGCCCCGGAATATGTTAAGAATAAGAAACAAGAAAGTGAGTCTGCAAAAGGTAAACAGAAGGAAGAGATTCAAAGAATGTTAAAAGAAAAAGGAGTACAAGGCGGTTCTTCAGAGGACCCTATTATGGACCTTTCAGATGAAAAAATTGAACATCCCAGTGAATCTAGAGCAGGAGCACCGGACCTTGAACTGCTGGAGCAAGATTTAAAAAATATTACAATCCGAGACGAACAGCAGCAGAGGTCCAACACTCCTCAAGAAATGGGTGGTGATGTTAAACAACAGGAAATAGAAGTTAATGAGGAAATTCGAGTGGAATATACTGTTGAGTGTCGTGAATTGCTTCAGCAGTTACAGCTGTTATCAGAAAGTATTGAAAGTTTTGGAAACAGGTTATAAAATTTTTAAAGTTTATACTGAGTTGGATTCATGGATTATAAAGAGTTCATCCTGAGTTGGAGACTCATAAAAATTTTATTATCCTGAATTGGATTTAACATCCTGAGTAAGTTTAACAGATTGCTGCAATAGCAGCAGCGATCTGTGATTACCCTATTATAGGTTTTTTTTGGAATTTATCATCTAGGAGAAAAGAATGGAAATGAAAACATCTTACAACCAGAAGGAACGAACAACAAAGGGTGACAGGATTTGAAAGAGCTTTAAAAGAACATCTGGGAATGCAGTTTCTAAAAAAAATTTTTTTTTTTTCTTTCAAGGCTTGGAGGAGCTGCATTGGGTTTTTTCTTGGTGGAATAGAATAAGCTAGTTTGAATGATTCTACCTAGAGGAGTGAATATTTTCGTGGTTGGATATTATCTATATAAAGTCACACGGGGGGTTTATGTGGAATGCTTTATTTTGCTGATGAGGGCAGATAGAAGACGAAGCTTATTGGAATTGGATATATGTGGAGAAAGAATATTTAACTTCAATCAAGATGAAGTGAAGATTGAAATTTGGATTATGGGAATAGAAAAATTTCTATTTGGATGTAATTGTATGATTATAATAATATATGTATAACTATATTATATCGCATATTTTATGTTTGTTTTTTTGTTTTTTAATTAAGGGGAGTAGTTGGGATCAAATTATTTGATATTATTTGATATGAATATGCAGGTTATATTATGTTTTATTAGATGGGGGATTGAGTTTGGCATATGATTAGTAATGTTAATATTAATGGTTCATAGAAGGGTATAAAAAATTTTTTTGAATCGGCTTAAATATTATAATGGTTATTATTTTTGGGTGTTTTTCTTACTATGATATTGTTACTTTTAGATAAATATTAATATCTATGGGCTTTTTTTAAAAAATTCTTTTCTCTCTTTCTTTTCTCTTCCTCCAAAACCCTTTTTTTTCCAATTTAGAATTTGAATACATAATAGTTTTTGCTTTTCTTTTTGTTATAAATTTTTGCTGTTTTTTCTTTAAAAAATGTGTAGTGGAAGTCAGGGGAGGGATGGGGGGGGAAGGGGTGAGGGTGGGGGGAGGTTGGGGGGAGATGGGAAGGTGGGGGTGGGGGTGGGGGTGGGGGGAAAAAGGGAAAAAACTTTTGTATTGTAAAACTTTTTCAATAAAAAAAAAAGATGACTTTGTAAAAATATACCGAAGTATGAAGGCTATTGCTTAATGCATTGTAAGCCGCCCTGAGTCTCTGGAGAAGGGTGGCATATTAATCAAATTAAAAACAAAAAAACAAAACAAAAAAACCCCCTCACATTTATGACGGTCATAGTGTCCTAGGGTCATGTGACCCCCTTCTGACAAACAAAGTCAATGGGAAAAACCAGATTTATTTTACAACCGTGTTGCTAATTTAACAACGGCAGTGATTCCCTTAACAAATGTGGCAAGAAAAGTCTTAAAATGGGATGAGACTCACTTAAGAAATTTCTCAACATAAATTTGGGGCTCAATTGTGGCTGTAAATTGAGGAATACCTGTGTGTATATTTTGTTAGAAGCTTTTACACAGGTAAAAGATAAGCATGAAGCTAGATAACTGTTATATAAAGGAAAGTTAAGAAAATGATAAAAGAAAACTGCGAAGAACAATACAGATGGAAGAAGAAGATAATTAAAGAAGCGACTTCTGATCTTTTCAACAGTTAGAAATGAGCTTATTATCCATTTTCTTTCTTTAATATTACGTTACATAGTTTCCTTCTATTCCATATTCAACCCTTTTGAAGCAGCAAATCCAAAAATCGCCATTTCAATGTTTTTCCTCCATTTTCAGCAAACTGTCCATAAAACGTTTCCAGTCTTTTATAAAAGTACTTAGCATTTTATCCCTGATCAAAAAGGTCTCTTTTGCTGTTTCTGTAAATGCTGCCCTCTTCACAATCTAATCTGCCATTGTGGATATTTCAATATTTCTCCATCATTATGCACATTACATGGTCATTTCCCACTTACGATTCTAAGACTCTACTTAGAAGACTAAGAATTCTAGTAAATACAATAGCATTCAACAATAGTGTACTGGTATTTTTTTGTAATTGGTTCATGAATCCATTTTAGAAAGATTCATTAAAATACACTTTTGAGTAGAGCTTGACTATTGGTGATAATATCCTAGTACAGTGACGGTTAATCTTTTTGGTGTTGAGTGCCCAAAGTGCTCACATGTGAGTGCGAATGCACGCACACGTGCCCGAACCCCCCAAATGCAATGCGAGGGACCTCCGCACATGCGCCCCATTCTCCGTGCCCCATTTTGGCTTCCAGGTTGGTGCAGGAGGCTTTCCAGGCCCAAAACGGGGCCCAGGGGGCCCGCCCATGCCCCCCTTTGAGCCTGGAAAGCCTCCTGCACCAACCTGCCCGCCCTTGGGCATGCACCCACCTCCTGTGCATGCACGGCATAGACCAGAAGACCAGCTGGTTGGCGGGAGGTGCCTCACATGCATGGTGGAGCTGGACTGGGGTGATGGCTGGAGTGCTCGCAGAGAGATCATCACAGTTCGCCATCACAGTCCTTGTGTCATGGGGATGGATGGGACATTTGAGGTCTTCTAGTCCATCGCCTACCCAAGGCAGGAGTCCATATCATTTCAGACATATGGTTATCCAATCTTTTCTTGAAAACTAAATAAATAAATAAAATAAATAAAACCTTTACCGATGGGGTACCTACAACTTCTTCAGACACGCTGTTCCACTGATTAATTATTTTCCATCACCAGGAAATTCCTCCTTAATTCCAAATTGGCTCTTCCTCTGAGTCCTTCCGCCCATTGCTTCTTGTCCTACCAGACCTACCCTCAGGTGTTATGGAGAATGCAATCTTATTTATTTATTTATTTGTTTGTTTGTTTGTTTGTTTCTTTGTTTGTTAGATTTATATGCCACCCTTCTCCGGAGACTCAGGGTGGCTTACAATGCATTAAGCAATAGCCTCCATACTTTTGTATATACCTGCTTTGTAGGGCTTCCCCCCCCCCCCCACTTTAAGTGGTTTTCTTTTTTATACAAAGTCAACTTATTGCCCCCACAATCCAGGTCCTCATTTTACCTACCTTGAAAGGATGGAAGGCTGAGTCAACCTTGAGCCTGGTGAGATTCGAACTTGCAGTAATTGCAGGCAGCTGGCAACTAAGTGCTACTTTAACAGCATTTAGTCCCCTGCGCCACCAGGCTCTTGGTACTACATTTCTTTTTCATTTTTGCATTTGTTGAGCAGTATTTTTAATCTGGTAATGCATTTTATTTTACCTTACCATATTAAAAAACAAACAAAACAAAACAGAACTTTTGATTTAAGGGACCTCCCTGCCAAATGAATGCTAGGTTAAATCCGAGGTTCACAGCATGGAAGTTTAGGATTCGCCATCTATTATCCTGCACTATTACATGTTTTGGAACTGTTCTGTAGAACAACTGTATCAGTGGAATGCCTTGCTTCCAGAAATTATGAAAACTAGAGAACAATTCATTAGTGGATCAGTGTTATGGGTGCTCCAACACAACGGAGGTTTTCAAGAAGAGATTGGACAACCATTTGTCTGAAATGGTATAGGGTTTCCTGCTTGAGCAGGGGGTTGGACTAGAAGACCTCCAAGGACCCTTCCCACTCTGTCATTCTGTTATTCTGTTCCAGCTTTGGTATAATTTATTGAGAGGGTGAGAGGTCCAGAGGGACCTCAACTATTCTCACATCAATCTGGGCTTGTGAAGCTAGTTCATCTCTATTTGTCTGAGTGAAGGAGCTAACACAGATTTAACACTTGGATTGAGGCTTTCATATTATATTTTTCAACCGAGACAGGTTGAGAAATTGACTGATGGCAATGTATGAGCGCTGCCTATCAAACATAGGATTGCCACTCAGGTTACGTGAATCAGTTACTAGAAATTTTTACTGCTACAGCTAAAAGTTTGATGTCAATACACTCTCAGAATCTGATTTTTAAAGAAGGGCCATAATTTATATAATATTTATTTATTTATTTATTTATTTATTTATTTATTTATTTATTTATTATTTATTTATTAGTTCAATTTATATGCCGCCCTCCTCCGAAGACTCAGGGCGGCTTACAATGCACTTATAGCAATAGCCTTCATTCTTTTGTATAAGGAGAGCCTTCTCTGTGGGGGCTCCTGCCTTATGGAATGAGCTGCCCCCGGACATAAGGATCCCCGACCTCCACACCTTCCGTCGTGCGCTGAAGACTTTATTGCTCCAGCAAGCCTCCCTGACCGAATAAATAAATTTAACTGGGTTTTAAATGATTTTAAAAGGGTTTTAGCTAAGGGTTTTAACTATGGCCAAATTCTTTAAATTATTTTAAATGGTTTTTAATTTTTGTGCTGAGATTGTTTTATCATGGCTTTACACCGCCCTGAGTCCTTCAGGAGAAGGGCGGTATAGAAATGTAATCAAATCAAATCAAATCAAATCAAATCAAATCAATATACCTGCTTATTAGGGCTTTTGGCCCCCCATAAGCCGTGTTTCTACAAAGTCAGCTTATTGCTCCAACAATCCGGATTCTCAATTTACCTACCTCGGAAGGATGGAAGGCTGAGTCAACCTTGAAAGCCTCCTGCACTAACCTGGTGAGATTTGAACTCTCACTAATTGCAGGCAGCTGGCAGCTAAGTGCTATGTTACAGCACTTAGTCTACTGCACCACCAAGGCTCTTTTTATATGAAATACATCAGTAGTGGGTTTCAAAAATTTGTATTACTGGTTCTGTGGGTATGGCTTGGTGGGCATGGCGTGGGAAAGATACTGTAAAATCTCCATTCCTACCTCACTCCAGGGGAAGGATACTGTAAAATCCCCATTCCCACCCCACTCCAGAGGAAGGTTACTGCAAAATCCCCACTTCCTCCTGATCAGCTGGGACTTGGGAGGCAGAGAACAGATGGGGGTGGGGCCAGTCAGAATTTTTACTACCGGTTCTCTGAACTACTCAAAATTTCTGCCACCGGTTCTCCAGACTAGTCAAAACCTGCTGAAACCCACCTCTGAAATGCATGTAAGAATCAGTTTGATGCAATGCTTAAGGCATCAGGCTAGAAAATGGAAGACCCGTGAATTTGAGTCCCATGAGTCCCATCCTAAGCATGAAGATAGCTGGGTGACCTTAGGCCAGCCCTGTCTCAGCCCTAAGAAGGAGGCAATGGCTAACCACTTCTGAAATCTTTCTGAAAGAAAACCATAGGGACTGGTCAGTGCAGTTGCCATGACCCAACAATGATTGCAGGCAAGAAAAAGCAAGAACAATGTAATTGTCTTTTTAGAATAGAGTAGAGCTGGAAGGTACTTTTGAGGTCATCTAGTCCAGCCCACTGCTCAAGCAGGAGACCCTATACCATTTCAAACAAGTGGCTGTCCAGTCTCTTCCAGCAATGAAGCACCCACAACTTCTGAACATAAATGGCTCCATGGGTTTATTTGTTTTCATTGTTAGGAAGTTTTTCCTTAATTCCAGGTTACGTCTGCCTTTGATGAGTTTCCATCTATTGTTTCTTGTCCTGTTCTTGTATGGTGCTTTGAAGAATTGTTTGACCCCCTCTTTTTTGTGGCAGCCCCTCAAATATTGGAATACCGCTATAATGTCACCCCTAATTCTTCTTTTCTCTAGACTGGTCAAACCCAAATCCTGCAGCTGTTCTTCATACGTTTTAGTCTCCAGGCCTTTGATCATCTTAGTTGCTCTTCTCTGAACTTGTTCCAAAGTTTCAACACCACACGTTTTGTAGTGTAGTGGGGTGACCAAAATGGGTTACAGTATTCCAGGTGTGGTCTTACCAAGGTTTTATAAAGTGTTACTAATACTTCACATGATTTTGATTTCATGCCTCTGTTTATACAACCCAGGATTGTATTTGGTAGTTCCAGATTTTTTCCTTTTTTTTGGCCCCGTGGTTTAATGAAACAATTATTATTTACCCTGCAAGTAAATCTTGTAATTCTTTTTGGTCAAGGATATATAGATATTTAAGAATCTTAAAGATCTGAAATACTGTCTTGGCATATGTGATAAGCTTTCCTCTCCTAATTCTTTCTCTTCTGGCAGTCACTAAGATAAAGACAAATATTTATTTCAATGTTCTGTTAAAAAGTAAAGATATCACCTAATGAAGCAGTGGTTGCTTTTCAATAAGGCCACACTTGGAATATTGCATTCAGTTTTGGTCGCCACGACCAAAATGTTGTTGAGACTCTAGAAAGAGTGCAGAGAAGAGCAACAAAGATGATTAGGCTAAAACATAAGAAGAACGGTTGCAGGAACTGGGTATGTCTAGTTTAATGAAGAGAAAGACTAGGGGAGACATGATAGCAGTCTTCCAATATCTCAGGGGTTGCTACAAAGAAGAGGGAGTCAAGCTATTCTCAAAGCACCTGAGGGCAGGACAAGAAGCAATGGGTGAAAACTCATCAAGGAGAGAAGCAAATTAGAACTAAGGAGAAATTCCCTGAGAACAGTTTAATCAGTGGAACAACTTGCCTCCAGAAGTTGTGAATGCTCCAACCACTGAAACTTTTTAAGAAGATGTTGGATAACCATTTGTCTGAAGTGGTGTAGGGTTTCCTGCCTGGACAGGGGGTTGGACTAGAAGACCTCCAAAATTTGTTCCAACTCTGGTATTCTATTCTATTCTATTCTATTCTATTCTATTCTATTCTATTCTATTCTATTCTATTCTATTCTATTCTATTCTATTCTATTCTATTCTATTCTATTCCCCACCTAGAATATGTGAACCCCCTTATTTATTTCCTTGTGTGCTTCTTTGTGTTCTCTTTCTCCATCTCCTCCTATAGCAATTTAAAGGGTCGACTTTTCCTCATAAAAATGCTGGAAGCTAATCTGAAGACACCATCTATGTTGAGAAAGAAAGAAGTTTAAGCAAGTAAGAATGGTTTATGACTCTCAGCTGGAAGATAAATTTAGCTACAAGTTGGGCTGTTGCAAGGATTTAGATTTGTGAAAGCACAAGGAAGTATTGGATTTATGCACGTATATCCCTACATCTGTGGATCTGAATGAACTAGGTACGGATAGCTAAATTCACAAGCAGGTTTTCCCCCCACATTAATATCTACGAATGTGATTTTTCTTCATCAGGAAACATCGATACACTGTAAGCAGAGGGATGTTTGAGGAATTTGAGCCTCCAGGCAAATACCTCCATTCAAATTTACCTGTATGACAAATTCAGCTCCCACATATATCCACATTGTTGCCAAGAAAATGACAAAGGAATTCTCAACACAAGACATTTTTAACTTCGCTTATTTTAAATAAGAAACATTTCCTTCCTTAAATATCATTTCTAAAGGCAGAACCGATTCAGAATTATCGTGTGTACCAGACTATACATTTCAAGAAGAATATTCATGAAGAGGTTGGTTTGAAAAATATGGAGCTTAATGTAGAAACAGGATATAAAAGGAATCTGGAGGAATATGCAAAAGTGATTTGGGTTACAAAGAGATTTAGAAGATCATAAATCAGACCTAAAAATGAATGAATACTGAACAGTTCTTCTATTTGGAGAAGGTGTGACCACACACAAGATAACTTTTAACAGACCATGATATTTTGGAGCTCTTTGTGTTATCAAAAATTTCATATATATTTTTTTGCAAGATGGTTTCATATATCTATCAAAGAAACATGGGTTCATTTTACCTTTTAATTGAAAAGCCTTCTTGATATTGAAAGGGTTAAAAACAGCCTTACTTGGAGAACAATTTATCCTGGTGCTAAATGCACTGACAAATAACCATTATTCTTTCCAAGTGCACAGATAATCGGGACAGCTTAAACATTTTCGCTGGTATAAGTGAAACCATTAATCTCTTGGATTTCACGATAAGTGGTGACTGCGAAATAATGACTGTGTCAATGCAAGCAAAGAAAAAATGTTAACAATTAAAACAAGTTAGCCATTATCTTTCTGAGTCCCAAATCGCTTTCACATTTCATTAGCAATATTGTAAGTGATATGTACCTTATTAAATAGCTCTTATTATCCAAGAAACCTAATTAGTCAAAAATCTTCCACTCACCAGTTCTAGTTTTACAAAGGCTTTAAAATACCCAGGCCTGGGGTAATGTTAGATGATGTGTGATGCTGAATGGAGAAACAGATCCCAAAAGCCAACGGAGCAGACAATGAAGTCAACTGTGTTACAGAGAGAGAGAGAGAGAAGGGGAGAGAGAGAAGGGGAGAGAGAGAGAGAGAATGTTTTTTATATTGGTCCCAGGGAAAAACCGAAGTAAAACAAAATTATCTACAATAGGAACAAATTATCTTTCTGTTTGTGGAAGGGAGCAGGAGTAAGCGACCATCTGTGCTTTGTTTTTGAATGCTTGATATGACTTAGTCCCCATGTTCCATCCTTTAGCTTTTCAACATCCTTTCTTGGAATGGCTCCTTTTGTTTGAAGGAGGACTCTGAAGAACCTGAAATTCTGCACACATAGTTGTAACACATTTGGTTGGTCTCGAGACAAAGGTTCTACAGCCATGTGTACACGGGCAACAGACACGGATGACCAGGAACAAGGTGGATGGGTTCAATTCAAAGGTGGATTTCAGCAGGTTCTGACTAGTTCTGGAGAACCAGTAGCAGAAATTTTGAGTAGTTAGGAGAACCGGCAAATACCATCTTTGACTAGCTCTGCTCCCAACTGTTCTCTGCCTCCCGAGTCCCAGATGATCGGGAGGGAATGGGGATTTTGCAGTATCCTTCCCCTGGAGCGGGGTGGGAAAGGAGATTTTGCAGTATCCTTCCCCTGCCATGCCCACCAAACCACACCCACAGAACCGGTAATAAAAAAAATTTGAATCTCACCACTGATTCAATTATAATGATAACAAGGCCACCATTGAGAAACCGGAAGGCCCAGGTTGGGAATACAACATCCTGGAGAAGATCTATCAATAAGTGTGCTGAATTGAATAGATCTCTGGAGATTTCTCTGCCATTGCCACCACTGTTTGGAATGTTTTCCACCCAGAGGTGAGGTGGGCCCACCTTCTCTTGGCCTTTTGGAAGCGTCTGAAGACTAGCTCTGATGACTCACTTGGGGCTTATAGAAGAATATATAAACTTGAAGTTGATTAAATGTGTATGAAGATTCTTAGTCATCCAGGTCATAGTTGTCCCAAAGGTGCTTTTTTTCCAGGAACAATTGGAAAATCCAGTTGTCTCTTGAAAAATAATCATCTTTGGGACACTGGGACACTGAAGTTGGTTAGCATCTTGAAAGTGCTCCTGTCTTTTTATTTTATTTTATTTTATTTTATTTTATTTTATTTTATTTTATTTTATTTTATTTTATTTTATTTTATTTTATTATTTTATTTTATTTTATTTTATTTTATTTTATTTTATTTTATTTTATTTTATTTTATTATTTTATTATTTTATTTTATTTTATTTATTTTATTTTATTATTTTATTTTATTATTTTATTTTATTTTATTTTATTTATTTTATTTTTGTTTTGTTTTGTTTTGTTTTGTTTTGTTTTGTTTTGTTTTATTATTTTATTTTATTTTATTTTACTGTTTTGTTTTGTTATTTATTTTATTCTACTTAAATATATTGTTGTGTAATTCTGGCCGGCTTACAATATTATAATTGGATTATAATGTACAGATGCTATAAAAGATTGAAACAGTAAGATAATACGTCATTCTTGTTTTAACTGCCTCTTACAGGAATATAGTATTTATATACCCTTTCCCCCCCAAAATAAGACCAACCGGAAAATAAGTCCTAGCATGATTTTTTCAGGATGCTCATAATATAAGGCCTACCCCCCCCCCAAATAAGCCCCAGTTAAGATTGTCAGCCAGATGGATGCATTTAGTACTGTATTTTTCCCCCCAAATAGGACCTAACCAGAAAATAAGTCCTAATGCATCTTTTGGAGCAAAAATTAATATAGGTCCCAGTGTTATTTTCAGAGAAAATAAGAAACACAGTGATTTTTAGGCTTTCATGTTTTAATTATAAAGCACCCAGAGCCATCCTGTGAGGGAAATGGGCATCCTCCAAAACTGATGAATGAATGAGTGAATGAGGGTTTCTGTTGCTAGACAATCATCAAGAGATAACGGAAAAACCTTAGGGAGAGCTGAAGCACTTGCTGAAGCCACCGCAACCCATTCAATGTAAATGACTAAAAAAAAAATATGATTGATACTCCTCAGTACCTGGAGATCCCAAGGGAGAAGATTGTTCTCCATTAAGGCCAGTTTGGTACAGTAGTGAAGATGCTGGATTAGAAGCCAGGAAAGTGCACTCTAGTGAGACAATCCATCAATTTTTGTAAGTAATTTTTGCTATGAAGTTAAGATTGCCTTAACTAGGGAACGGTTGAAAAAGAAGTTTAAGGAATGTCATCTTTTTTAGACGTGTAATGTTCCCCAAGATAAGGAAATTTAATGAAGGCTATTTTGGAAATTGATTTTCATTTCCAAATGAAATTCATTTTACGTAAAATTTTCATTTTACGTATTAACAAATCATAATTTAGCATATTCTGTTGGGGGAAATAAAATTTTCAAGATATTGTATGAATCTATGGGAAATTGTAAAAAAAAATAATTATCTCTTAATTTGTTCTGTAATTTGATATGGACACTTATAAACATAGTCTCATAGAAATGGGTACTGAGCAATATTTTTGTTTTGAGCTATACTCATCATTCTTGGAATGAAGATATGATAAGTAGACAGACAGACAGATGATAGAAATAGATGATTGATAGATAGATAGATAGATAGATAGATAGATAGATAGATAGATAGATAGATAGATAGATAGATACATACCTTAGGTAGGTAGGTAAATAGAGAGAGAGAGAGATCTACTATAGATACCATAGACAGGTAGGTAGGTATGATAGATAGATAGATAGAGAGAGAGAGAGAGAGAGAGAGAGAGAGAGAGAGAGATACATAGATACATACATACCGTAGGTAGGTAGGTAGGTAGGTAGGTAGGTAGGTAGATATGGGGAGAGAGAGAGAGAGAGAGAGAGAGAGGCAAACAGGCAGAAAAATATAGAGATAAAGTGAAAAGAGTATTTGAAGGAGCTGAGAACTAGAATGCATTTCCTGAAAAAATGCAACAACAATTCAAAAAGTATATCGGGCCATTTATACTGTAGAAACCCGAAGAAGGCTTACTTTCTCACACTTCCTGAATCTGAAAAAAAAAGGAAGCTTTTTTTTTCTTGATGTCCTTCCTTGAACTGAATGAAAGTGTGGAAAGCCAACAAGGTTATCGGCTAGGAAAAAAGAAAAAATCCCTTCAAGTCTGTTTTTGACCCCTGTGACTGGAGAGGTCCCTGCAGTTCTCTAGGCATAAGTTTTGGAAATAGGTAGGCTTACCCTCGCCACTTTCTTCCTAGGGCTGGGTGAGAGGGACTGGCCTAAGGTCACCTAAGTAGGCTTTCTGCCTTAGGCAGGTCTAGAACTCACAGTCTCCTGGTTTGTAGCCTGATGCCTTCACCTCTACGCCAAACTGGCTTTGTTTTCAGCTAGAGGTCCTGCAAAACTTTTCCAAAGTGAAACATTTCAAACTTTTCCGAATTGAAAATCAAAGCACCAAACAGTTTGTTTTGACTTCAAATGGGTGGTGTGCCCATCTCGCAAGAAATATCCCAGTCCTGTTTTATCTCCTTCTGGAAGCATTCCCAACCTTGAAACAGCTTTCTTTTCTGCTCAACATTGCACAGACAGTCTTTGACTTATGACCACAGCGGAGCCCCAAGTGTAGGTCGCTAAGTGAGACATTGGTTAAGTGAGTGTTGCCCCGTTTTATGACTTTTCTTGCCACAGTTGTTAAGTGAATCATTGTCGTTGTTGAGTTGTTAAGTGAAACGGGCTTCCCCGTTGACTTTGCTGGGCAGATGGTCGCAAAAGGGGATCCCTGGGACCCCGGGACACTGCAACCGCCATAAATATAAAGCAGTTGCCAAGCGTCCGAGTTTTGTTCGTGTGACATGGGGATGCTGCCATGGTCGTAAGTGTGAAAAATGGTCATACGTCACTTTTTTCAGTGCTGTTGTAATTTTGAACAGTCATGAACTGTGTGGTGAGTGGTGCGGTGGCCTGGAAGTGGAGCTCTCACTTCACAATCAGGAGGCTGTGAGTTCTATCCTAGGTAGAAGCAGATATTTCTCTCTATGAGGAGGATGAGAATATATATCTGCTGAATGTAACTCCATATTGGTGACAGGGAAAGGCATCCGGCCAATAAACACTCAGCTCCATTCGGTTGCCCAGACTCCACCCCGCAAGGGATTATGGGGGCATTAAAAGAGGATGATGACTAAATGAAGTGTTGTAAATCGAGGATTAGATGTACTAAAATGGCCAGAAGTTTATAACAATGTCAGTGCAGCTATTTCAGACACAAAACCTATTTAATATAGTATAATATACAGTATGAATGGCCTTGAAGAAAGAAGAGATGCCACCTGGGAAACAATCAGAGAAAAAGATGCAGGATCCTGCAGTTGCTTAATGCTCAGAGAAAGAAACCTGAAAAGGTTTAATAAATTGGAGTCATTTTTATGAAGTTATTTTTTGTTTTTGTTTTCAGACTTGCAAGATTCCGTTGTTGTATTCTTACAATAAAAGTAGAGTTCTCCATCTCGTCATGTTTCCTGTCTGGTTTACCTAGGAGGATTGACATGAATTTTGAAAAGTTTGATATTCCTGTGTTGCAAATCTCAAAGAGAGAAAAAAATTGTATGGTGAGAAGTTCTCCATCCCCATATTCCCCATATGTTCTCCAGAATTCTCTCTCTCTCTCTCTCTCTCTCTCTCTCTCTCTCCCCTCCCTCCCTCCCTCTCCCTCTCCCTCTCCCTCTCCCTTTCTCCCTCCCTTCCTCCCTCTCTCTCTTTCCCTCCCTCTCCCTCTTCCTCTCCCTTTCTCCCTCCCTTCCTCCCTCTCTCTCTTTCCCTCTTTCTCCATCTCCATCTCCCTCTCCCCCTCTTTCTCTCTCTCCCTCCCTCTCCTCTCTCTCCCTCTCCTTCTCTTTCCTCCTCTTTCCCCCTCTTTCTCTCTCTCCCTCTCTCCCTCTCCCTCCCTCTCCCTCTCCCCACCTCTTTCCTCCTCTTTCCCCCTCTCCCCCTCTTTCTCTCTCCCCTTTGTTCTCTCTTCCTCTCCCTCCCTCCCTCTCTCTCCCTCTCCCTCCTTCTCTCTTTCAGCAAAGTATCCAAGAAATAACAACAATAACAACAACAACAACAATTCTTCCCAATCAGAAGTGGTATTCACTTACTTTCGCTACCGGTTCACAAATGTGAGTGCGCGCAGGCCTTCTGTACATGCATAGAGGGCTTTCCACGCATGCACAGAGCATCAAAAATGGGACGTGATGACATCCAGGTGGGTGGGCGGAGCCTCCCGCAGCTGCTGCTACCAATTCTCCCAAACCAAATAGAACCAGCTGAATACCACCACTGTTCCCAATGTTGTAAAGAAGCCTGGAGAATTTGGAACGGGGCCATTTTTCAATCCTAGGTAAGTAAGTAAGTAAGTAAGTAAAGTAAGAGCCTGGTTTAGCTCTGCAGACTAAAGCACCGTAATTAACATCCAGCTGTCTGCAATTACACCAGTTCGAATCTCCCCAGGCTCAAGGTTGACTCAGCCTTCCATCCTTTCTAAGGTAGGTAAATTGAGGACCCAGTTTGTGGGGGCAATAAGCTGACTTTGTATAAATATACAAAAGTATGAAGGCTATTGCTTAACACATTGTAAGCTGCCCTGAGACTTTGGAGAAGGGCGGCATATAAACCAAATTTTTTAAAAAAGTAAATAAATAACTTTATTGTCATTGTACATGTATACACAGTATACCCATACAACAAAATTCACTTAACACCCAAAGACCAGGTCCAACACACATAATAATCCCCACCCACCCACCACAATTCCCCACCCCTAAACCACCCAAACATCCACACAACAGACCAAGTCATGCTGTCCAACAGCTCACTGATGGTGGCCCTTTAGTTCATGGTTGAGTGCCATTATAGCTCTGGGATAAAAACTATTCAGAAAACATGTGGTCTAAGTTTTAATTGTTCTGTATCTTCTGCCAAAAGCCAACAGTCCAAAAAAGATTGTAAGCAGGATGGGAAGAGTCTCTGAGAATGTTATGCAACTTTCTCAAACAGCGAGATTTCAAGATGTTGTCCAGGGCTGGTAGCTGGAGTCTGATGATATTCTGGACAGTTTTAATGATTCTCTGTAGAGCTTTTCTGTCTGCTACAGAGCTGCTCCCATATCATGCAAGAATGCCATATGTCAGGACACTCTCAAAGGTGCTGCGATAGTAGGACAGAAGGAGATGCTGGGATAGATTTATATTCCTGAGCATTCTCAGGAAATACAGCCTCTTCTGTGCCTTCTTCACAAGCATGTTAGCATTCATAGTCCATGAGAAGTCCTCCGAGATATAAATGCCCAGAAATTTAAAACAAACCCATCATGGGAAGCGAAGAACTCCAAACTCCATCCTCGATGGCCAGAAGTTGCAAACAGTTCCCTTGCCTTGTCCTTCTAAATCTAGCAAAACCTTTCCCAACAGCGAAGGTCTCCAACCTTTCCTTCTCCCCGAAGCTGAACCTTATTAAATTCAATTCACTTTGGCCTTTCCTAGCTGCTAGGGAAGAGTGGATTGGGAGGTTTCCTCGCCCCTCTTTTTTTAAAAAAAAAAAAAAACTTCAGGCTACTGAAGGTTAACAGGGCATTGCAAATAAATAAATAAATACATAAATAAGAAAAGCAGAGAATGGCCATAGCTAAAACAACACAACACGGAGACTATCGGAGATGCTTGAGGGGAGCAAGAACATGTAAATATAGCTGCTTCTTGAATAAACCTATGTGTGCATCGCTTCGGGAAGGGTCAAATCAGCTCAAACTCAGAGCCCAATGAGGGCTGGTTTTATCAGGGTCCTGCCTCTCGTTATTACTCTCGATACGACCGTCTTGTGACCAAGAAAAGATAGGCCTGTCGTGTCCTATATATTTTGCAGGCCTCAGCCTGTGTCTGCAGGTGTTTCTCTGTAATGAATCTCTCTGGGGAAGCTTTGCCTTCACAGTCAAAGCTGGCTGAAGTGAAAGTGATTTGATTTGGATCCTATTACCAGCACTTTACCTCTTCTATTTCCGTGATGATAGCAGATTGGAGTCGATTATGGTACCGTGAGGGAAGTTAATGCATTGTCGAGAAACATTGGAAGAAGTGGCGGAGGAGAGAGAGAGAGAGAGAGAGAGAGAGAGAGAGAGAGAAGGGGGGGGGCATAAATAAAACTTAGAAGTAGAAGGAAGGCTCACGAGCAAACACCGTGGAAGGATGGTATTCCTTTTGTGCTGGTGTGGGTGTGTTGTTGTTCCCCCTCCGTTTTTTTTATTATTATTGTGTGTTTATTTGGAATGGTTGCTTGGTTTCTCCATGTAGATTACTTAATGTTCATCTGGCCTTTGTTTGTTTATTTGTCCAAACAGAGCAACAACTACAGGGAGGAAGTTGGCATTCGTTATCTGGTTTGGGATTGTGGTCAGATAAGAAATTTCTCATTAGTCAACAAAATAAAAGCAAGATGCAAGTTACTGTGGGAAACTGAGTTGGTTTGAGAGGGACTTTTGGTCATGATGGTGGAAGAGAAAGACATATTTCTTCGTGCATTTGGCTTCTACTCAAACAAAGAGTTTTATTTTTCTATGAGAAGCTTAGAAACTGGGAATAGGAAAAAAAAATCTACTTCCAGTTAGAAGCAACTCAAAGACCAGGGAGAAAAATGGCTTTCCTTCTGGGATTTTGAGGAGGTTGAAGGGAAAATGAGTTTAGCTCATATATACTGTATATAGAATAGAATAACAGAGTTGGAAGGGACCTTGGAGGTCTTCTAGTCCAACCCCCCTGCTTAGGCAGGAAACCCACACCACTTCAGACAAATGGTTATCCAACATCTTCTTAAAAACTTCCAGTGTTGGAGCATTCACAACTTCTGAAGGCAAGTTGTTCCAATGATTAATTGTTCTAACTGTCAGGAAATTTCTCCTTAGTTCTAAATTGCTTCTTTCCTTGATTAGTTTCCACCCGTTCTTGTCCTACCTTCAGGTGCTTTGGAGAATAGCTTGACTCCCTCTTCTTTGTGGCAGCCCCTGAGATATTGGGACACTGCTATCACATCTCCCCAACTCCTTCTTTTCATCAAACTAGACATACCCAGTTCCAGCAACCATTCTTTGTATATTTTAGCCTCCAGTCCCCTAATATTGAGTGATGCATTTGTTAAGATGAGGCAGAAAGAGAAGACTAATGCCTCTTTTGTCAGATGAGCTACAGATTTTGATGGTAGCCATAATGCTGTGAAACATTATGTAGATAAGCCTCCCAAACTCTTGTGAAAATTATAATTCCCCCCTTCCCATTCAAAATATTACACCTAATTGTATTAATTCCTGTGAAGTTGAGAAGTGTCTTGAATATATTGACTGAAAGTGCCATCAGTTGGAGGGAATGTCTGAGCATCTCAATAGTGGGACATACTGAGATAAAATTCCAGGGAAAGAAACAAAATTGAGTGTGTCCAGAAATATTTCACAAGGAGAGTCCTCCATTCCTCTGAATGCAACAAAATACCTTATGCAACCAGACTTGAAATTCTGGGCTTAGAAAACTTAGAACTACGCCGCCTTCAGTATAACCTAAGCGTACCTCATAAAATTATCTGCTACAATGTCCTACCTGTCAATGACTACTTCAGCTTCAACCGCAATAATACACCAGCACACAATAGATACAAACTTAAGGTGAACCGCTCCAAACTCGATTGCAGAAAATATGACTTCAGCAACAGAGTGGCCAATGCCTGGAATACACTACCTGATTCTGTGGTTTCATCCCCAAATCTCCAAAACTTTAACTGTGGACTACTGTGGACCTCACCCCATTCCTAAGAGGTCTGTAAGGGGCATGCATAAGAGCACCAGCATGCCTACCATCCTTGTCCTAATGTTTCTTCTATTTGTACCTGTTTTATGTATCCAATCCATGCTTATACTTATTACCAAATACGTTCTTGACAAATAAAATAAAAAAATAAAAAAGGTCCATAGGATAGCAGATTTTCCTCAGTTGGTTGTATACATTTCAGAGACTTTATTCCATAAAAAAAAAAAAAGCACCTTGACATTTTGCTTTTTGATGAAAGCCAAGCTCACCATGTTTTATGCTTGGATGGAAACATCACTTGGAATTTTGAGGAAGGACAAAAGGACTTGTTCAAAAGGACAGAATGTTTTCACAACTTTCGTTACCCCCCCCCCCCCCCAATCTAAGGAAGACCAGATAAAAGGGAAATTGATATGCATTTGGAAAGCATAAAAAAAAATTAGACAAATATTAGAGAGTTAGGTTAATCTACCAACAGCTATGTGTCATGTCTGCCATGTTGATTACCCACATGCAGAAACAGTTCACCTATTTGTAATTTGCAACATGTTCAAGGGCATAGACCTCAGTGGCTCTAAACATCTCCAGATAAATATTCTGAGACAAGAACTGACTGTTTGGAAGTGTAGACCTAACAGGAAAAATAAATTCGGTGATTTTTTTTACAGTTGTCTGAACATTTCAGTTGGAATTTACAACAGGTCTACTAGAAACAGAAGA
The DNA here is from genome assembly GCA_030761175.1 of Masticophis lateralis. Classification (NCBI taxonomy): domain Eukaryota; kingdom Metazoa; phylum Chordata; class Lepidosauria; order Squamata; family Colubridae; genus Masticophis; species Masticophis lateralis. Next base: position 19,543,270 of record JAUDYJ010000012.1, on the reverse strand, counting down.
TCTATCGTGGCCATTCTTGACCCTGACCATAGTAAATAGTATTTACTTTTCTTTATAGCACAAGCATGTTTACCACTATTTGGGGCGGTCAGTTGGTGAATATTTCATTTGGAAAGCTGGAAATATACATATAAAAAAGGTATTCCCCCTGTCCAGTTATGCCAACTCTGGGGGTGGGGGGCAGTGTTGCTCATCTCCATTTCTTAGCCAAGGGTCTAAAGACACTTCCACTTCTGTGGTCATGTGGCCAGCATGACTATATGCCAAAGCGCACAGAACACTGCTATCTTCCCACCAAAATGGTTCCTATTTATCTACTCGCATTTACACACTTTCGAACTACTAGGGGGGCAGGAGCTAGACCAAGGACAGGAACTCACCCTATTGCACAGCGCTCAGGTCTCAAACCCGGTTCTCAGCTTTCCAGCTGACAAGCCCAGTGTCTTTAACCACTGAGCCATGACGCCCCTATGGAAATACATACAGTATAGCATTCCATTAAGTATATGTGAAACTTTGTTTCAACTAAGAGATCTCTTTGAAAAATGAACAATTAATCCGTGGAACCATTTGCCCCCAGAAGTTGTGGGTGCTCCAAAGGTGCTTTTTTAAAGAGGCAACTGGACTTTCTTGTTTTTCTTTTTCTAGTTTTTCTTTTTTAAAATTTAATTTATATGCCCCCTTCTCCGGCGACTCAGGGTGGCTTACAATGCGTTAAGCAATAGCCTTCATACTTTTATATATACCTGCTTAGTAGGGCTTTCGCCCCCCCCCCCCCACCCCACAGTGTTCTTTTTTATACAAAGTCAGCTTATTGCCCCCACAATCCGGGTCCTCATTTTACCTACCTCGGAAGGATGGAAGGCTGAGTCAACCTTGAGCCTGGTGAGATTTGAACTCGCAGTAATTGCAGGCAGCTGGTTTTACTTAACAGTACTTAACGGCACTTAGTCTGCTGCACCACCAAGGCTCTTCGAAGATGTTTTGCTTCTCATCCAAGAAGCTTCTTCAGAGCTGGATGAGAAGTGAAATGTTTTCAAAGAAAACACCAAGAAAGTCCAGTTGCCTCTTGAAAAAACACCTTTGGGACAACTATGACCTGGATGACTGAGAATCTGTACAGACATCCAACACTGGAGGATTTTAAGAAGAGATTGGACAACAATTTGTCTGGAATGATATAAGGCAGTGATGGCTAATCTTTTTGCCATCACATGCCAAAAGCAGGGGAGCACGGGGGGGGGGGGTGTCACACGCATGCGTGCCCATTGCCCCCCACATCCTGCCCACATTCCCCCTGCTTTTGGCACACAATGGCAAAAAGGTTGCGGGTGGGGCTGGTAGACCTGTTTTTTTTGCCCTCCCCAGGCTCCAGAGGCTTTCCTGGAGCCTGGAGAGAGTGAAAACTGCTGCCCCCACCACCACCCTGAGGCCCTCTGGAGGCTGGAAATGGTCCATTTCCTGACTTCCAGTCAATCCAGAAGCCCGTTTTTCACCTTCCCCAGGCTCCAGCGGCTTTCTTGGAGCCTGGGGAGGGTGAAAATGGCCTCCCCCATCCCTCCGGAGGCCTCCAGAGGGCCCAGAAGGCCCCAAATCAGCTGGCTGGCTTGTGCACGCATGCTGGAGTTGAGTTAGGGCAATGCTCGCATGCCCATAGATATGGCTCTGCATGCCACCTGTGGCACCCATGCCATAGGTTCGGGTATAAGGTCTTCTGTCATAGGCAGGAAATTGAACTAGAAGACCGCCAAAGTCCCTTCCATGGACTCCATGGAGTCATGCTTAACAGAATAACTCTGTTATTCTGTTAAGCATGACTCCATGGAGAAGGAGGCAGCAGGCAACTGGCCAAATGTGGATTACGATACAGCACTAGCAAAAGCGCTTAGACTTACTGTATATATCGCTTCATAGTGCTTTATAGCCCTCTCTAAGTGGTTTACAAAGTCAGCCAACCAGGGGTAGGTTCTACTTACCTTTACTACTGGTTCGCTGCAGGGCCGCATGCTCTTCTGTGCAAGCACAGAAGCTTCTGCGCATGCACAGATGCGTTTTGATGATGCCAAGGTTGGTGGGCGGAGCCTCCCGCCGGTTTTACTACTGGTTCTATAGAACTGGTGCGGACTGGGGGCAACCCACCAATGCAGCCAACTATCTGGGTTGTCATTTTATCGATCTTGGAAGGATGGAAGGCTGAGTTAATCATGAGCTTGTAAGGATGAAACTGCTGGCAGTCGGCAGAGTTAGCCTGCAGTACTGCATTCTAACCACTATGCCATCAGGTGAATGGCATGGCATGGCATGGCATGGCATGGCATGGCATGGCATGGCATAGCATAGCATAGCATAGCATAGCATAGCATAGCATAGCATAGCATAGCATAGCATAGCATAGCATAGCATAGAACAGAACAGAATAGGGGCAGAGTAGAGTAGAGTAGAGTAGAGTAGAATACAATAGACTAGACTAGACTAGACTAGAATAGAATAGAATTAGCAATAGCAATAGCAATAGCAATAGCACTTAAGACTTATATACCACTTCCCAGTGCTTTACAGCCCTCTCTAAGCAGTTTACAGAGTCAGCCTGTTGCCCACAACAATCTTGGTCCATATTTTACCCACTTCAGAAGGATGGAAGGCCGAGTCAACCTTGAGCCACTCAGAATCGAACTGCTGAACTACTGGCAACAGGCTGTCAGCAGAAGTAGCCTGCAGTACTGCATTCTAACCACTACGCCGCCATGGCTCATATAAATAGAATGACTTGTACCCTTGCATCAGGTACAAAAACACAAGTGTGTAAATGTGGGGTTTGTGTGCCTGCCATCATGTTGCTATCCTTGTGGCATGCTGTGGATGCTGCTGTCTTGGATAAAAATTATGGAGGTAACCTATAGACACACACCTCATTTCAAAGCAGCAACACAACATGGAAGCTGTGCTATACCTTCAGCAGGAACTTCTACAGATGAACAATTGTCATAATATTCCCTTCTGAGAAGCAGAGCTTGTTATTAGCACAGAGGGTTGGCAACACGTAATAATGAAGTGAAAACAGATGAAATCCACAAGCTGACTTAACTTCACAACTGCCTCTTTCAGGACCGGTGCTAGGGTGCAATTAAAAACAGCAACAATGGCAGTAATAGAGTAGACACAGTCAACTCCTGAAGTTTCAAACATGAAAAGAATGATGATGACAATAGAAAAAATAATCCAAATCCAAATCTACATAAACTTTGAAAAAAAAAAAAAAAAAGGAGGGAGTGTGACAAACGAAAAAGACAATCAATACAAGTTTTAACAGGGCAAAACCTTATTATTAGGGATATGTTTAGCCAGCATTATCAAACAGTGAAGTCCTTGATGTAACTTGGTCAGCAGATCTAGGCCAGGGGTGTCAAACCCAAGGCTTAAATCTGGCCCATAGGGCCAGCCTGGAAATATCAAAGGACCAGCCTGTGGCGCCTCTGCTGGCCAAAACAGACGGTGTGTGTATGTGTGTGTGTGAACTACATGAGCCCCCCCCCCCCCATGACCCGTTTTTGGCTTCCCCAGCCTCCTGCAGCACTCTGCTGGCCAAAAACGGGCAGCATGGAGCCTCCATGAGGCCCCTGTGTGGCCGTTTTGGGCCTCCCCGGCCAGCAGCACCATTCTGATGGCAAAAAGTGAGCCATGCAGTGGCCTCACTGATGCCCTGTTGAAAGAAAGTATATACTATTAGAATATAGAAGTTGCTCAGATACCAAATAAGGAGAATATCCCATAGCAAAGAAGATAGAAAGGAAGGAAGATAGAAAGGAGAGAGAAGGAGAGGGTAGGAAGAGGAGAGGGAGGGAGATTAATGGAAGAAAGGGAAAAGGAGAGGAAGGAAGGGTAGGGGACAGGAGTAGGAGAGAAGGTGAGAGGGGGGAAAAGAAGAGAGGAGTGGCGGAAAGGAAGGGGAAATAGGATGAAGTAGGAGAGGAGGGAAGAGAAAGTAGGAGAGGAGAGGAGGAAGGGAAGGGAAGGGAAAGAGGAGGAGGAGGAGAAGTTTTGTTGCGAAATGAGGGAAGAAAGGGTAGAAGAGCAACTCCAGATGTAATTAAAATGCCTTATTTTAATGCTTTCTTTAAGGAAAACGTGTATGTATGATTAATTATGTATAAGAAAATGTACATTTTATATTATGTGTATAAGAAATAAAACTGAAAAACTTAAAACAATAGAAAACAAAACAAAATTGATGCCCTGTTTCAGCCAGCAGCGTGTTGCAGGAGGCATCTGTCCCATCTCGTCTCGTCCCCCCACTCCCCACCTCCCCTCCCCCACCGGCTCACAGAGGAGAACTACAATGCTGATCTGGCCCTTGAAGAAATCCATTTTGACATCCCTGATCTAGGCTAAGCAGCATACTTCTTGTGTGGCCCTTCAAAGGCAAGACGTGTGTGTAAGTTAATTCTCACAAAACCATGACAAACAATAGAATAATAAAACTAATCATTTTCATAGACTCATAGAATTGGGAGGGACCTTGGAGGTCTTCTAATCCAACCCCCTGCTCAAGTAGGAGACCCTATGATTAAAAAAGTATAAAAAACATAGGACAGATGGACGTCACTCAAGAGTTTGAATTAAGTGGCCTGTTAAGGAGAGCAGGAAGAAAAACTAAATGCTAGCACTTTTGAACTTCTATACAAGCTTGATTTGGAAACATAGCATTTGGGGACACTCTCTGATATGACTTCTACCTTACTTCCATAAAAATAATTTATCTAAGTTTTTGGATTTCCTGGGAGTTTAATCCTGCTCTTTGTGTTTTGGTCCATCCAACCTTTAGTCTTCAACCTCTTTGAGTAAGATTTGCAGCCAGAAGTCCTTCACAGGAATGGTGTCCACACTACTGCTTAGCCAGCTGCTTGATGGACAATTCATTTGATTAAGACCTGTAGTTTTGATAAGCTAAAGGTAAAGGTTCCCCTCGCACATATGTGCTAGTTGTTCCTGACTCTAGGGGGCAGTGCTCATCTCCGTTTCAAAGCCAAAGAGCCAGCACTGTCCGAAGACATTCTCCATGGTCATGTGGCCGGTATGACTCAACGCCAAAGGTGCACGGAACTCTGTTACGTTTCCACCAAAGGTGGTCCCTATTTTTTCTATTTGCATTTTTTACGTGCTTTCGAACTGCTAGGTTGGCAGAAGCTGGGACAAGTAACGGGAGCTCACTCCATTACGCGGCACTAGGGATTCGAACCACTGAACTGCCAACCTTTCAATCGACAAGCTCAGTGTCTTAGCCACTGAGCCACCTCATCCCTTTTTGGTAAGCTACTCATGCCCATCTTGATCATTTCTAAAGTGCTGTCTTTATTTATTGGTTTTCTTTATTTATAGGATCCAATCTGGATTGGTCACCGGGACCAGAGCTTTTGTCTTCTGAGCTTTCAGACTCGTGCTGGAGCCCATTCTCAGGGAACTTCTCTCTAGCAGTGTGGTGTTCACAATGTGGTATTTATAGCGCCTGTTCTAAGTGGCTTTTTAGATGATGACTGGGGTGTGTTGATGTCTGGTTTTTAAGTCATTAGCTGTCATTCGCTTGTGTTGTTCAGCCTTCATCTTCTAAGTACTTGATAGGCTGGTGATAAATCAGCACTCCTGTTGATTGATGGGGGGCCAGACTTCAAACACTTCTCTGTCTGTTTTTATGCCTGCTTGTCCAACAATCTTAGTTGCTGCAAAGTTGAATGTGTGTCCTTGTTCATTGCAGCATGAGCAGGGGTGGGCTTCGAAATTTTTAGCAAGCGGTTCTCTGCCCAGTTGCTGGGTGGGCTTGGCCATAGTGGATGTGGCCTAGTTGGCCTCCTACAGCATGGTGGAGGGGGCATTTTGTCCTCCCCGGACTCCGGAGGCTTTCCTCGAGCCTCTGGGTGGGCGAAAACAGCCTCCCCAGGCTCCAGAGGCTCTCTGGAGGCTGGAAACAGACCTGTTTCTGGTCTTCCCAAACTTCCAGTAGGACCGTCTTTCACTGTCCCTGAGCCTCCACGTGCACCCTGCACTTACCTGCATCCAAAACAGGCCGTATGGGGACTCCTGAGAGGGGTGGGGTGAGGTGGGTGGGGCCAGCCAGGAGTGGGATTTGGGGGTTCTCTGAATTGCACAGAATCTTAGCTAGAGGTTCTCCCGAACCCCTGCGAACCCCCAACAGCCCACCCCTGAACGTGAGGCTATCAATGAGGTTGGGTTTCCTTGTCTGATATTTCTTTATTATTTATTCTTCCCACAACAACAATGCTGTGTGGTGAGTTGGGCCGAGAAAGACGCCGTATGGCGTCAAAAAGAACCAAACAACGAAGAAAGTTTGCAACATTTTAATTTTGGCCTATGCAGCTACTCAGCCAAAAGAACAGAACAAGCCAGATCATGGGATTAAAGTCAGCGCTACAAGTAGCTGCCGTGCATAAATAAATAGCAGCGCTATTTATTGCCTTCTTGCCACAATAACCATCATCCGGCACATAAACCATAACCCCCCCATCAGCTGTTCGGCGGTAAGAATGTCAGCACTTTCATGATGTCATAGGATGGCGCTGATGACTCGGTTCCTGAGCCCACCAAGGCTGCCTGCTATGTATCATCAGGGCATGCCGTTGTCCGAACAGAACTCCCTCCAATGGGCCAAGCGTCCAGACGGTCAGTACTCCAACCTCTCCAGCCCCCCAGCGATGGCGAGTCCCAGCCGGGGCTCGACACTGGCCCATGTCACCCAACTGGCTTTCATAGCTAAGGTGGGACTAGAACTCACAGTCTCCTGGTTTCTAGCCCAGTGCCTTAATCCCTAGACCAATCTGTCTCTATATTTTAGCAGACGTATGCTTGCTTCTTCTATGTAAAGTAAAGGAAATAGAGAATATTGCCTTCAAAACATAAAACAAAGCACCGAGATGAAGGTTTGTGCACTTAACTTTCATGCTCACTTTCAGAGGGAGAACGTTGCCAGACAATTTGGACTACTTTCCCTCTGACTAGTGCTCTGCAAGCTATTTCCCCGTAGATATTATGTTCATAAATGTATGCATTGTTCCGTGAGATATATCCCTTTTTTCTTTGATGATCAAAGAACTTCATGGTAGAATTCAGAGAAGAATAGAAACTGAAGGATTATTGTTCCGTCCTCCTTTGCCTTTTCCTCCGACAGATGAGGTCAATTCACATTAAAATATGAAGGTTTTAATAGTGCAGTTTTCCAAATGACAAGCAATTATCGTATGTAGTACTAGCCAACTGCCATCTACGCAGCATTAGGAGATTCCAGATCAGATATGGGGATCAGCTCCCCCAACATCTCATTTCAGAAACAAACTGCCGCCTGGAACTTCTTGTGACCCAGATCACACTCCAAGCCAGTTTCTGACGAGCGCTTCCATGTGATCTATATATCTTTCTACTTTGATTGATGACTGTCCTCCGCTAGCAAACTCAGGAGTGTAGAAACTGTTTTCTAGCAATGCGAGATCCAGCTGCTGCTTCGCCCTTTCCTTCTAATAATAATAATGGAAAAAGTTCTATGCTGACATGAAAGAAGAAAGAGGAAAAAAAAGAGAAAACGATAAAGAAAATTGGGTTGTCAAACTGCTAGAAGCAGGGAAAAGCTGCCCAGTAGTTATTAAGGAATAAGAATGCCTGACAGGGCTCTGCAACTGTAATCCATGTTATTAATTTGCTGTAGAAATTTAATTCCTTCCATCATGGTCCCCGCTCCCATACTGCAAGTAGAATAGAGTAGAATAGCAGAGTTGGAAGGGACCTTGGAGGTCTTCTAGTCCAACCTCCTGCTCAGACAGGAAACCCTATGCCAGTGATGGCTAACCTTTTTGCCATCGCGTGCTTGGGGGGGAGGGTAGGGGGGTCACGCTCATGCATGTCCACACCCATAATTGTATGTGCCCCGTCCCCACATATGCACGTGCGACCCTCCCCCCCCAGCTAACCCCGCTCCTGGCATGTGATGGCCCAGTAGGCCCTTTTTTCTCTTTTACCTGGTGGGACCAGAAGTTGGCAAATGGGTCGTTTCCGGCCTCCGGATGACCTCCCGAGGGTGGGGGGTGGGGAAGGCCGTTTTCACCCTCCCCAGACTCCTAGAGAGGCTCTGGAAGCTGTGGACAGCAAAAAATGGGCCTTCTGGTCACACCGGAAAATGGCAAATGGGCCATTTCTGGCCTCTGGAGGACCTCCGGGGTGGGTGGGTAGGAAGGTCACTTTTGCCCTCCCCAGACTGCTAGAAAGGCTCTGAGGCTGGGGACAGCTAAAAACGGGCCTCCCCCCCCCCCCAAGGCCCTCTGGAGGCAGGAAACAACCTGTTTCCCTACTTCTGGTGGGCCCAGAAGGCCCTAAAATCAGCTGGCCAGTGTGTGCATGTGCGCCGGACCTGAACTCGCATGCCCATTGATATGGCTACGTGTGCCACCTGTGGCACGCATGCCATAAGTTCACCATCATGGCCCTATACTATTTCAGACAAATGGTTATCCAATCTCTTCTTTAAAACTTCCAGAGTGGGAACACATGGTCCAATCACCCACTGTCCAAACCGAAGACACCGCCCAGTCATCTAACTCCAGGTGCCAGGGCAAGTTGTCCTTGACTCTATGAGAAAGGAATGTTATTTTGACTACATATCATCTACACTCTATGCAATCCCTCCTCCTATTTTCCCACAGAAGAAGATGTGACAGGCCTGAAGGCCCAAACTGAAAAGATGGCTTCCAGGTCTGACAGGGTGTGTTGTTTTGGTGAGACTTCTAAATCCATTCTAAAACTATGCCAATTTTTTTTTTAAGAAGCTTTCTTCTGTTTTTCTATTTTAATGCTGGAAAATTCCAAATGCTGGAAAATTCCTCAAGAATTTCTCTTGGTGTTTTGGTGTCTGCTTTATTGCTGGAAGAGGTGGAAGAAGTTGTTGGGGCTTTTTTTTTTCAGCAGATCTGTCCATCCCTTTGGTATTTTTAAGTGTGTCATCATTCCAATCAACGAAAGAACATCATGTTTTCAGCCCAGGGAAATTGCATCAAAGGTCTATTTTTGTTGCCATGAAATGTCAATCTCTCTTTTTATCTAACTGAAGAATTGGTTAGTGGAAAGGGGAATGCAGAATGCACAGCCCCACTATTGGTTTCAGATATGAACTTCATAATTCTTCAACTTTTCTTTCCAAAGCGATTCCTAGTAGTTGTCAGACTGGAAGCCATCTTTTTACCTTTGAGCCTTCAGGCCCGCCACATATTCTACTGTGGGAAAATGGGAGGGGGGATGGTATGGAGTAAGATGATATGTAGTCAAAATAACATTCTTTCCTGAAAGTCAAGGCTGTTGTGCCCTGCAGCTGTGCTGAGAAGAATGAGGAGGTATCTTCTGTTCCCAGAGGGTACCTGATTGGTTCATGTGATGGGCAAGGACTTGAACTTTCTTTTGGGTGTGGAAAACCCGGAAGCTCTCAGATTCGGGGTTTCCCAGATGTGCCAATATGACATCTCTAATAAAAATTAGCTTTGAGGAAATTCAAGCCTCAGAGTTTGATTTCGTTGGGGGTGTTACTTGGAACGCTGACATAAATAATCTCTTAGTTCTCTCCTTAATGTGATTTTTGGTTATGAAAATTGATCTGTGATAAAGGTCCAGGAGTGACTGATGCCATCAGAATGTTACAGTTCCCTTACAGCAAGAAGAAACACTGTCATGTTTACAGAATGTAACATATCAAGCCATCGGGGATCATGCCTGCTTTATAAATTGTTCCCACATGCCATACTTTATATATACTCCATACTCATACTTTACAAACTCCATACTCTTCCTTTTCTTTAGGGCCTAGTTAGCATTCTCATTACAGGAGAAAGGTCAGACAAATTGGCTGAGAAGTGGGTAGCGATGGTTATGGTTATGGCAGTGGTGACAGAGAAGGGCTGTTCTGAATTTCAGCAGCACAATAGCTTAGCTATTTCCTTGACATTTTGCAGGTTGGATATAAAACTTAAAGGTTTCTCTGTCCAGTTGTGTCCGACTCTAGGGGCAGTGCTCAATTCTGTTTTTTAGCTGAAGGACCCAGCGTTGTCCAGAAACATTTCCATGGTCATGTGGCTGTCATGACTATATGCCAAGGTGCATGGAACACTCTTACCTTCCCACCAAAGTGGTACCTATTTATCTATTTGCATTTGCATGCTT